>DWCF01001702.1:0-28337 GCA_018230265.1 Delias oraia | reverse complement strand
TACTTAGATATGCTTTTGATATACTTACAAATTTTCAACAAGAAAAATTTATTTATGTTAGAAGAGAGAAAGATTGTAACTATAAAAGGATATTTGTTGGAAAAGAAGTTAGCATTTCAAATCCCTTGAATGCAAAATTTGCAGAATTGCCAAAATTGGAACTGCAATTATACTTTTATCATTTTTTTAAGAGTAATTTTTGTCAAATAAATTTTGATATTATTCAATTACTTCCATTAAATTTCCAACTTTTTGCATTGGCTATTTTATGGTGGATTTCCACTTGTGAAGTTTTGTTAGGACAACTCCATAGTATACTTATGTGCTATGTATATTTAGATGCAATTGATGAAAAAACTGGAGGTGCTAAAAGTCATTTTCATTTAAATAACAAGTTTTCTACAAAACTATCACAACTGAAAAAGAGGCCTATGACTACCTTTGAAATATTGGATAGCTTAGATAACCTACAGATGAATAAAAATAAAATACAATACGATGATTGTCTAATAGCAGCAAGTGTGCTTTTGAAAAACTTTGAAATGGACGATACAATTAGAAAAAAGCCGAAAAGTTATGATTCAAGACGAATACATGCTTTTGCCCAATTTCAGTGCTGTCTACTTGCAGTAAATAATTTAAATACCCTTTGTGGTAGCCCATTTGAAAGTACAATATATTCTAAAAGCTATAATGGTACCTTTATTTACAATATGGCACTGAAAATAGAATGTGAAAGCAATCCGATTTCTTTTTTGGAGAAATATTTATTTGGTGCATCCACTGTGATTTATTTTTATAAAAGTATAAGTGCAGTAATGTCTAAATTAATAAATGAATCTAATTTGAAATTTAAAGAAATAACTACTGTCAAGAAAATATCAAGAAGAAAAAGAAATAAAGAAGACAGAGAAATAACATTTTTAATTAAAGATTTTGAATCTGAGGTGAAAATATAATTTGAGTATTATTTTTGGTTATTATTTTCTTTAAATATAAGATATAAATTGAAATACAATATAATAAAAGGAAAGAAGTCCTGGTTAAAATATTTACTACTCCTGATAAAAACATAAATAATAATACAAAGATTGTTTATCACATTATATTTTAATAAGACTGTTAATAATAAATTTGTCTTCTCATGTCACTGAGATCAATAAAAAAATGTTTTTAAGTTCCTTTCGTTTATTACTATTCTATTGATTATGTGAGTAGGGGGAAAAAGGTTTTAATTATAAAATAAACGCTGAATATACATATAGTTTAATAATGATGGTTCATATAGTTATTGGATTGAGATATGAATTATAAATAAAACTAATTTCTCATGTGGTAATTTTTGATATGCTGAGTAAGGTGCTGTAAGTAAATAGATAAGTGATAGTAAGCTACATATTTAAAATTACGCCCTCCATATTAGTTTTACTAAGTGGTCATTGGTCAGTCTTAAATATCTCAATGTATACCTACACGAATATTATATTTTAGAACAATTAATAGCCTTATTTAATTATAACTGTTCTTTTATACTTTTGTTGAATGTATAACATAAAAGGTTGGGGCAAGCCAGATAGTAAAACTTGAAAATTAAATACAAATAAATAACTTAGGATGTTAAACTCATTTAATTAAATACGTGCCTTATCGTGACTTTTTGTTGTTCTTCATTTTGGCTGACGGGTTTAATTTTCCATTGAGCATTTCGCCTAAGAAATAAAATACAAGAGCAAACACATGACTACATGTGAAAAATATTATTCTTAAAGGCCAATTTAAATGTGCTAATACAGGATACACCCATTTACCTGTTTGACTAAAAACTACAAATGTAAATATAGTATAAGATAAACTAAATAAATGAAATATAGCTAAACCGAGCTTTCGACTGGGATATGAAATGTCGGCCGTTAACATTTCTAATACAATAAAAAGGGACACATAAGTGTGCAGCGGATGGTTTATCCATGGCGGAAATACTTTTTCAATGTGATCAGGAAATATTAAATCCTTATCCACAGCGTAAACTCCCCAGAAAGCAATTGATACATAGACGCCAATAGGAAAAGCTAAGGAGAATAAAGTATCTTTTAATTTTCGTATTAAGGGTGGATCACGAGGTGATGCATCATTTGTTCCGAAAATATCGTTCGCAAAGGCTATCCAGTAGTATACTGCATGAAGAACCTGAAAAAAAATTGTATTAATATATGTTCGAAACATTTATTTGAAAGTTGCTTAGAAGTCTGTTTTTAATCGTAGATGTTTTGTGTTTTTGCCATGGTCTGAATTGAGTACGTAATGGATAATATATATTGTATTTGTACCTAATTGAGAATTTACTCCGGTTATAATTTTCAATTATCTTCATAGATAATATCTGTTATAGATATAATATATTCTGAGTAATTTATAATATAATCTAATCTCTCTCTGAGTAAAATATAGTATAATCTATTACATAAAACTATGAGACTTCGATGAAGATTATTTTATTGGTACCTACAGAAGGTCAAGCGCTGGCGTTAAGTAGAAAAAAACCAGACTGTAACAAGTGGATAAATATTACCACTATTAAGAAACAATATAACCTCGGAAAATCCTGTTTATTATAATTAAGTATTTTTTAAATTTGTATGAAACCTTTTGAATTTTTAATATATTATAACAATATTATTTTTGTCAGACTATAATAGTGTAATTTTTATCAATGTGTCATTGTTGGAAAGGTTAACAAGAAAATATTTTATAGCAACATGCTAATTATATCCAAATCAATGAATATATTCTTTAATTAAAATATTTAGTCCAGAAAAAACTAACTAATTTGAATTTAATTTCTATTAATTTGATTAATATACACAATTCTTATTGTTATGTACTTACGAAATTCCACAAAGTTAAAAAAAGCACTCGGCTTCTAAATGGATAGGAATCCAGGCCCTTTTCAAAGGGAACGGTAATGTAAACTTGGTCATACCACAGAATATACGAATTCAATACAGCAGCAAAAATATGTAATATCGGTAATGCCATCTTCAAGGCACTAACGTGCACCCACGTCCAACAGTGATGCGTGACTACGATATGAAAAAGTTAAGCGAATAGTTGACGATAATATATTGTTATCTAGATACTAATTATTAATAGGAAGTAAGTACAAGCTAGTCAAAACGATTAGATTTATAGTCGACCCTTTTCAATATTAATCTTATTATTACTCAGTATAAACAAAGTAAAATAGACGGACGAAATTGCTTCAACAAAAATTTGACGTCTATTATGATATTTGACAAGTGTTTTATAATGTTCGTCCCGAATTATCGGATTTAAACAAATAATCAACCTAAGTCAAACAATAGAAAATGCGCAAATATCAAAAACCTATTAGAACAGTTAAGAAAATATAGTTTGTGTGTAGTATCAAAAAATTTTTTAAAGCCATATTGCATGGTCAGAAATGAGTTTGCAGTGTATGTTTTTAACGCCAACAGTCACCTTTAGTAATATATATAACAAAATTTTCTTTTTCAAACATCAGAAGAAAAATATTTTCACACATATTTTGATTTTCTAAATATATAAATAAGCCTATTTAGACTGTATAACTTTATAGGTACTCAAGATGTCTCTACGTAACGGAACTAATTACTTTTTTAATGCGTCAATTACATTACCTACTACGTTCCGTTAGCAGCCTAAAAAGAGAAAGTTGATTAAACTTGTTTATAAATAACGCTTTCATTATTTTTTAAATGCCTTATATATATCCTATATTTTGATTTCGTTCTATTACTATTTGTAAAGTAGCAGTAATTATATATACATACACTTAAAGTGATAGAGAAAATATTTGTAAATGTAAACTTAAAATTTTATATGGATTTTTATATCTATCTATTTATTATTTTTTTGTAATATAACGGACAACCGAGCAGGCGGATCTACTATATGGTAAGGGTATACCGCCGCTATGCATAACAACCGCGCATTGGTTGTTTTGCCGGCTTTATACGCCACTTAAGCGGCATTTTTATGGCCCTCCGATATTCTCACTCACTTAGCGAAATACAGTACAAATAGGTAGCGTTTCACGATGAATATTCTGTGAGCCCGTGGTATCACTTCAGACGAGCTGGCCCAATTAATGCATCCGCATATGCTTCAGCATGGATCTCATACGGGTTAAAAATTAATCTAATAAGCCTTCTTACATAGTTGACCAATAACATTTTAGGTAAGTAATAAGTATAATAAATAAATAATAATAATTTAAAAAAATCTAATCGTAAAATATTTTGATTGATATAATGAACTGATATAGTTCACTACATTGTAGTTCATCTCCGGGTAATGTTAAAAGAAGGTTATAACTATTATGATAACCCAAATCGACGAATTAATTTTTTGCTTTGATTAGATTATTTATATGTATATAAAATGGCGTCAAATACGTTGCTACAGTTGAAAAAAAAATTAATGTTAAGAATAAACACGGTCGATTTCTCTTTGAAATCAGTTACAACCGTACCTTTGCTGCGTTATATCAGAAAAGTTGCTTGATAGAAATCATCCATGTAAGTAGCTTACGATATTTCAAGCTAACCGCAATATTTTATAATATAGCGGACGTCGCGCCGGTGTTATAAGTAATAACTTAACTAATTGTAAAAATTTAATTTTTACAAGTTTAAACAGTTAACAAATCAGACAATACTTAAATAATAGTTTATTATAATGTAAATTCAATTTGTTATTTTTTAGTAGGTCTTAAACATACAGGTCCGTAAACAATATGTTGCCATATTTTATTTGTTTGATATAAAATAGAAATTCGTAATCAAAATATTTATGATATAATATATTAATATTTTTTATTGTGACGTTTGTTGTTTTTATTAAATCGCAAGTGTCTTATTTATTGGCAATATACAATGTGTTATGCGTAGAATGATTATAATAAAGTTGGTATTTGCATATATTTCTGTGAAAAATCGAGCCGATACATACATAATCATAGAAACTTACTTTGTCCCTGTCCAAGAATACGAAATTGAGACATATTTCATGAATATTCACGCTACAACTCCGTATATGAGAACCTCATCAACGTATATTTAAAACAGATTTCTCTCTATATTTCCCTGCCTAGACATAGATTAGACAAACAACTATGATATCATTGCATAATCTGTAGTTCTTCGTGACCTACGAGATTTCTACAAAACAGACAAGGAACTGCAAAATTAAACATTGAGGTCCAACTTTTATTTCGAGAACTTCAACCGTTTGTCTAAATCAGGGTATAATAAAATAAAGATACATGTAGGTATACACTTTTTCACCCATACTAGAAGTACCAATAGGTGAAACTACGCATGAAAAACTGTATTTTTTATGAAAGGTCTCTCTCAATCAAAATTGAGATCTATAAAATGAAATTCTCTAGTATAATATATTTACGTATTTGTTTAGTTTACTAATTATTTAATAGTTTTAAATTTTAAATTCAAAATTTGAATTGACAAATTAAAAAAAAGACGTTAAAATATTCATAAAATTTGATTTAATATTGAACTAGTGCTTGCTGCTTTACAAAATTAGCTATTTTGTGTCCAAACCGAAAATCTCTTATATAATTAAATTCCGTCCGATTTTACGCCTGAGAAAACATTATGCTAAAAGGATTAGGAAGGAATGTAGATGAGCTACCATAATTTTGGAATAGCTGTGCATACGAAATTTAAAGCAAAATTCAGTTTAGGCAATTCTATTACATTTTTTTCTTTTGTTCTTCAAAACTTATATGGGTTTCAAGAAATCCCATGGGACAACTACTCCATTAATAGGCAATTTTATTTAAAACATGCCAAAACGCTTGTTATTACAAGATCTGAACAATGACTGTGACCTAAAATAAGTAAGAATATCCGCATCTATTTGCTAACATAAATAAGTACTTGTAATTTAAAATAGGATTATTAATTTATAATAAAAAGGCTTTTGTTAAAAAATACTACTCAAATAAGCATTTTGTATTCAAAACTTTGAAATAGATTAAACAGTGTTGCAACTCGTAATATTTAGGCGATGAGAAATGCAAAATTAATATTAATGTTAAACCCATCCTAGTGGCTTGCGGAAGATTAAAGAGATACGTCAAGCACAACTAAAACTACAAGAATGAATAAAATAGATGCGGTTTGTTAGTTGGAAAATTGATTATCTTTATTATTTACAATATTATAAGTTTTGGTCTTATGGGAATAATATCTGGGATTTTCGAAAGAAGATTTGTCATAACTTTGACATTTGACTATGCCAAAACAATATAGATATTTTTTTATAGTATAGCGGACAACGCAGCAGGTGGGTCTCCTATGTGGTTAAAGAACACCGCCCCCATGGACAACCGCGCCACAGGTCGCACATTGGTTGTGTTGCCGGCTTTTTAGGCCACTTAAAAGGCATTTTTAAGGACCTCCAATATCCTCACTCGCTCAGCGAAACACAGCACAAGTACGGTTTCACGTTGAGTATTCTGTGAGATAATACAATGTAGATAGACAAAAATAACAGAACTCGTTCTACAAAGACTGACAGTTCACTATCTTAACATAATCACTCTAGTAAATGATACATATATTCAAAACATATTTTATAGTTTCATAAGTCATATCATAAGTATTATTATCATAAGTATAAATTGTAGAAAAAGGTTTTGAGAAAATTAGAAGTAATATATTTTCTATGGAAATTTTAATCTGTTTTCCTATAAAGAATGAGATAACAACAATAATAACTGACGAAATAGTATTATTTCATTGGTATAAGAAAATAAGTAAACGGGTTTTCCCTGGCATATCCATTTTAAAACAAAATCTTATATTCTGTAATAAAACTAGAACGAATATGTTTTTATGAAGGCACTCCAGCGTTGCATCACACTAAATTAAGCGTCTCTCTTTTCCAGAATTTTATGAATTTAACGTATTGTTGATTCATTTTACTGGGACTGCAACAAAACGTATTTGCGGGTCGCTAGAACTTAGCGCCATATTCTAAATTAACACAAAAGTTTATTATTTTAATCACAGACGACTATTCCATTAAAATGGTTTAAAAAGTATAATAATAGTTACCTGCACGAAATGGATTAAGGGCAAGTATATGTTGGTTAGGCGTTATTATAATAACTAGTATTGCAATATAGACCACCATCTTTATGTAATCTTCATAAGGTTAATATGATGTTAAATAATAATACGAATTTATTCATTTGGGAGAAATTGCGATAGATATGTTATTTAGTTGCAAGTCCCGTGTGTAAACTATATAGAATATTCATAAGACGTTAATATTTGTAAAGTATGTAGTACGCTTCAATTTTTATGATGAAAGACTTACAGATTATAATCTGTAAGTCATACATAGAAGGTTTTTTATAGAATTTAATACTTAAAAGTGATAATATTAAGCGGCTAAGGAAATTCTGGTAGGAGGGCGCGCTGTTTGATTGCACCCGCATCAACGCGATGAATACACCTCGTTATGCCTTCAAGGACGCAGACACTATTCAACAGCACGACGTTAGTAAAATTGCGCGACATTCGGTATCACATAACATGTTTGCGGTACAAGAATACTCTTAAAAATTTTAATTTTTATCTCGTTAAAACCTGTTTATTTAACGAAATTTGTCTTTATTTAATACTTAATAGAAAAACTAATAATTATTACTTAATAAAAATACTTCTTAGTTATACGTGTAATTAATAACTAACTGATATGATATTGTGTAACTGACACAATTGTTACTAAGGACACGTTATAACTATTAATTTTAATATTGTAATTTTAATAATGAATATAATTTTATTGTTTTGGCCCGTGGGAGAGCTATGCTGACACACTAATTGGACCGGCTCGACCGAAGGCATACCAAGGACTCACAGAATACTTAGCATGAAATGATTGTTGTACTTGTAAAAATGCTGCTTATGCAGCGTAAAAAACCTGCAACACAACCAATACGTGTACTATAGCGCGGTTGTCCATGGGCGGTGGTATTCTCTTACCATATACGAGACCCACCTGCTCCGTGTCTGGTAAATTATAAATAACTGTACGTTAATGGAATTAGAATTGTTTGGTATCTGTAAATACAGTTGCAAATTAAACCAATTTGTATGGAGGTTTCACTAAATTGCATTGTGATGGGAATGCCGATTGATTTTCAAGATCGAAACATTGAAAAGGGAGAGAAAACTCTAACAAAAACGTTTCTACACTTACGTTTTGAATTTACATTGTTTTCCATAAATTTAATTAAACATTTGATAGCTATATTTTACACATATATCTTTGATATTTTTTTTAAATTCCTTGGAATGAGTGATTAATAAAAACTATGCATGAAATATTTTCTTTGAAAAACAAAATATCTATTTAAACTTAGAATACTCGCGACAAACCAAAATATAAAACCATAAACGATTTATACTTTTTTTATTGATTAATTTTCGTTAATTAAATTAAATATATTTCACAGTGTTTTTAGGAATCGATCGAATGTCAATTCACATTATCTCCCATATAATTTACCCAGACTGAAGAAACAAAGAAAGATTTGTTTTTTAGGAATAATTTATGTAATGATAGCAATTGGATTATTAGGATTTATTGTTTGTGCGAGTTCCAAAAAAATATTTAGTATTAAAATTAAATATGAATTATATAATTACAATGCTTAGATACAAATTAAAAGGTATAAACAACATTTCAAAGCTGGCGTAAAAAGGTTAATTTCTACGTCACTCTGTCGTCTATGGCCATTCACACTCACAGGGGCCACTAATTAGAAAAGTTCCATTTTCATCAACAAAAAAAGTTTATGTGTTGAGTAAAAATTTTAAATCGTTTTTAGAATATGTATAGCCTGGTTCTACTCTCACCAATTATTAAGAGTTCTCGACAATTATTGATTAAAAACAAAAATAAGACGAAAATTAAAAATAAGTAATCAAATGGCCAGCCATAGCTTAGCATTGGCATTGAAGAGTACATTTCTTTGGTGTTAAAGTAGCCTATGTCAAATATCAAATACTTCCATCTCATTATAGAACAATATGATTTTACTTAAGCTTAGTTTTATAAAATATTATTAACTTGTATGATTTAGCCAAGGCGTCTAGTATTAACAATTCATTAATCTAGAGAGGTGAGATGGCATTAAAGGAATCTGTATTATAGCAATGATTTTAGGTTATGTCTTGTAGAGAATTAAAAACATAATGAAGTTAGTATATTATATAAAAATCCGCCATTAGTTATTATTTATAGTTAGTACATAGGGTTATTTGGTGTATTGAATCAGCATTTATGTGTACAAGTCGTCCTATATGTATAGCTTTATAATCCAAGAAAGTCTTACTAATAATGTCAAGTCTTTTAAGTGTACTTGAAAGATGTTCTGTTAAGGGAACGTTTTGTAAAAGCCACTTTAAGGCAACGAGATTCCCTTTACGCTGATATCTATTTGAAATATTGATTATCTTTGTGGAACCCCAAGTTTGTTTTGTAATGACACGGTTTCTTACTTTAAATGGGATGTAGAGTAACCAGGCCACATTTATCATGAACAAATGACAAAAATGAAACGATTTCTTGATTCATTTTTCACTGGACTGTGATTATTATCTAATTTACGGGCTTCTATGTATAGATAAGAATAATTTGGAAAGATCTATCTTTCGTATTAATGAATTAATAATGATAAAATAATAATGAATAATAAGTATTAATGAAGTACTTCATAAAGCTCAAGGCCAAAAAAATATAAATTTACCAGTGTTTCTAATATTGTAATCACTAATCGATTAATAATGTTAAGTTTATTGTGTTCAATACTTTTTTATTTAACTTCGCTTAAAATACTTCAATTGAGAATAATTAACATACCGAATAAAAGTTATGAAACCTACAAGTGAAGGTTAACTTGATTGTTATAAAGTATGTTCAGTCAACAATATTACTCAATATTTAATTTCATCAGAAGAAAGCTCAATATATTCCAGTTTAAGTTTATTTCAATGATAAAGTTTTTGTACTTCAGCGAACTTCCTAACTTTTGCTTGTTTAATATTACGAATGATTACAGAATCGCTCTCACTCCTATGGCTCAGCGACTCCGTATGGCACCCGTGAATGTTCCAATCTTTCCAAAAAATTTTTTCTTGAATACATCTTCTCAAACGAACTCCGTATGAAGATTTTCTGTTGTTTATATACCTACTGAGATGTACTGAATAATTGTGGCATAAGTGTTCAGAATATGATTTCACGTCTAATAAACATAACAAAAGCATATTTGTATTAAGCTGAAATAAATCACTGTTTCTTTACATTTCCCATATATCAACAGGTCTAAGAAAAGTGCTACAACAAAATTAATGACGTAAGACGTCAATCTACAACGTGATAAAGCTTGGCACCAACAGAGGGCACCATCAATATCTTCTGCGTCTTTCACAAATTGTGAAGATCTTTTTTCTATCACATTTCCACTGGAATGTTTTAAGATAATTGTTATTTTTTAGCAAAAATAACGAAAATAATACTTATTACATATACAAAAGTGTAAGAATGTGTAATATAATGTGAAAAGTTTTGGAATTATGGTACTTAATAGATTTAAAGTGTCGAAACTGGCTAAATCGGTGTAGGGTCTTTGTGTGGTGGATTACTTTTACTATATGAGCCCGATATAATTTCGTTTCTTGTTAAGAAAAGAAACAGAAAAAATACTGTAGGGTGACAATATTTGACATTTAATAACTAAAAAGAAAATTGTTTACCATAACCACAAAATACAATTTATTCGATATATGGTAGGAATCGTACGATCGTATGCAGAAATATAAATATTTCTCATATTTATATACTTGTATACATGTGTAGTTTAAAGAACTGATATTTTTATTTTAAAGTAAGTTCATATTTTTGGAAAACTATAGAGGCAGCAAAAATGTATTGTTTATAAATAGCTTAATTTATATGAAATATCATGTTTCTTCCTGAATACTATTTAGTTAATATAGATGAAATTGTGTTTTATATATATCTACACAGATGATATTAAAAATGCAATGTTCTATAACTATTTCTAAACGATGGCAACACTATCTACTCGTATATATGATCGGAAATGGCGCGTCCCGGTGGCTCTGGCATCGTATTGCCTCAATTTCACGTATGTTTTCACACAGGGCATACACGTACTCATTCCAAAAAGGCAATCTTTTATTCAATTGATAGAACCTTTTAGGGCTATTAATTGATATTTATACTTATCGGTTTTTATTTGATATTTTATATAGTTTTGTAATGACTACTTAAACTCAAACACTACAGAATCATTTTAAAAGTTCTATCTAAATTAATAGCTTGTCTATAGGATCGCAGAAGATGAAACATTAGCTTATATAAGCTTCGTCCTTAGTTAAGTAGTATTAATCTCTTGCGAGATTACTTAGGTCTAAGGAATTCATATTATATTATATAAAAGTAAAGAAAGAAAGTTGTAAAGTTACAAATATATATTTATAAAAAAACATTACGTTAGTAAAGGGTCGAATCATTTCAAGATTCGGTCCTGTCGGTTGCACAGGCAAATTGTGCATTCTCCCCGTATATGGAGCTTGCATTTCTTGATTTGAGCGTAGATTTGAACAAGAATATATAGAGTATTGATAGATGTAGTACTCTAAGTGCATTTTGATGACACGGTGCATAAAACAATTGTAATATGCAGATTCCATTATTTTACTAAGTGGTTTGAACTTTTGGGCGCTTTCATGTTTACAATCACCATTTGAATGTATTGATATTTTCTTTAAAATATCTGAATTTCAGAAATAAACTACGTAATTGTATAATGAATCGTGTTTATTGTCATCAGTGACAAATTAGTTTAATTCTTATAGGTTTAATTATGCCAGTTACTTTACATCTTTTGTATTGTTTAATGATTTTTACATTATGATTATATTGCAGTGAAAGCGCGGCTTAGAATTGCGCTTTCCCATATCATCCCGTAGCTGTCATAAGTGGCGACTAAGGAGCAAACCGGAGGGCGGGCAGCAGCGTCCTCCGCGGACTATATAACCTAACTGCGATCGTCAACCCGCCCGCCAAGCGTGGCGATTATGGCAAATATCCCATTATGAAAAATCCTATAAATACCTGGTAGGTATTTATGCATGGTGCTTCCAAGGTACGCATGGAGGCCGGAAGGACTCCAGCAGTCCAGCTATGTCAAGCAGTGGACGATCTACGGCTGAATTGATGATGATATTATGATGACCATACTTTATTTCAATGTCTATAAACAAAAATCGAGGTTTCGTCCTGTAATTTATAGAGTAACTTCACTATAGGATGTAATGCAAAGAAAATTATTTATTGTACATTCTTATAAAAATATATATAAGATGCAGTGGTTTATTTTACAATAAGTTTACTGTTAAAAATCAGATACTAAATTAGATGAGTAAAAGTAATTCTAACATGAGTTTATTATTTTCAATTTTGGTATTAATTTATGTCAATTTCGACTAAGTTCACAGATTACAAATTAGAGATTGTTATTGATTGTAAAACATATTGTATGGTAAGAACCTTTATTATCAGGTGTTCCTTAGGTGTTCGTATACTTTATGATATTACATAATGTTATGTTTTGTATGAAATATTGTAATGCAAAGGTACACAGAAAGTTTATATACCTAAATTTGTTGTAAAGCACACATATTTTTACCTATCCATATAAAAAAAGGGTATTTTCACTACACAGTTAGGTCTACAACATATCTCTATGTTTTAGTCTTAACATTCTCGCTAATTTGTCTATTTATGATTAATATCTCGATTTTGTTTTAGTTTCTCTAATTATTTGAATTTCTTTAAAATTACTAAAAATTGAATGTGTGGGAATGGAAATTAATTTCTGAAAGTGCCGAGCACGATACATGACATTTAAAAAGTGTGATTAATGGTAATCTTAAAGCTGCGAAGGCATAAAAAGCTGTATTTGTAAATTGTGTAGAGTAATTTGTATACCATTTCTAATATTTTTGAGCTGTAAGTTTTACCTTAATTATATTAACAATGTATTAAATAAATATTATGTAAATAATAATTTACAGTAATAAATTTAATTATATTAAGTTTATTCACCACGATACGAAAAAGAATATAAAAGTTATTCAAACTATTTTGAGTGAAAGCATCCACTACCGGTTTTTACAGACTCAGACTTATAATAACAATAACAGGAGAATGAGTAAATAATCAAGATAAAGTATGTAAAAGGAAAGATAAATCAAGATTCAAAAAACTTTTGTTCAAGTATTAAAATCGTAATCGCATCGAAGTTTCTATATTTTAGGTAAAAATAGAGATAAACAAAATATGACATGAAATATGCAGTTTTTTTATTTTTAAATATGTATATTTCAAATAAAAATGTTTTTTAACAGATAGTGATTTAAACAGAAATCATAATTTTCATATATAAAAACTCTTTAGTACAATTACTCTGTATTTTAAAGGGTTATAATGTGGGGCATGTGAGGTGGTAGCTATCCGCTTGCCACAGAAACGTTGATTGATGGTTTGCGCAATTTACTTTTAAAATTTTTGTTTTATGTAATAATTATAAATAAATACATACGTATAAACGGTGCAGCAGAAATCTACACTACACAAATAATATATAGTATATATATAGAGTATTCTATTCTAGCTAACTCATTGCAGAGTAATGGAATAAAAGATATATACTGAAGAACAATAGGTGTGAAAAGAAACGGCATTATAAATGGTGAAAATATAATACAGTTAAATTTAAATATTTATGGTGTCATTCTCAGATAAAATGCGTGTTAAAATAACTCACTAAACGAAAAATTTAATGCAGTACGTTTAATTTTTGCCGCACAATCGTGCCATCGTTTGAAAGTCAAAATGTTAATGGTCCGCCATATTTTATCTATGGATTGACGTTCAGTTTGAAATTCAAATTTAGAACATTTGTTATGCCAGCGAGGCGAGGGCTTAACACGATCAAAACCAGAGGGCGCTGTCGACGATATCAAATGACGGTTTCGTGTCAACAGAATTATAATTTTCGCCATTCTGTCACAATAATATAAGCAACGGTTTCAAACTGAGCTTAGGGATAGGTTAATTGGCTCAATGTTTTGACTTTCCAATATGATGAATAAATAAGGTTATGATAGAATTGTAAAAAAAACTGTAAATCGATTTTAAAGTGATAAATATAATAAATAAAATATAATTATAATTCTACAAGGGGTAACAACTCTATTATCTCCATGGACGATTATTATTCTAGTACCTAGTAGATCATCCAGTTCTAAAAGAATTCCTTATGTTTAATCGTTTATAATTAAATAAAATTATTTTAATCCACATGTTTAATAATCCCGCGTCTATATTTTACATAATTGAATGAAACTATGAAACTCGGAATTAACCGCATTAAATATAATGCTGAAAGTTTACAGCAACTAAACAGCATTGTTACCGCAGCTGGTTGGATTAAAATTTGATAAAGCGAAACTTTCGGCTAGCCGTAGGAAATCCCATATTTCATTCTTATTTATTTTAAACGAAGCAGTTTTTGCATATGAGTACATAATCCTGGCTGTCTATTACACTGATAATGCTGCTTGCTCGAAACTTTTTCTATTAAAATTATGACTTAATTTGATTTAATTAGGAAAATACATAATTAATTATTATAACTATAACTAATTATTATATCTGAGTTGGAATAGCAGTCGAAGTTTCAGTGAAGTGAGTTTTGGAGAACGTTTACATTGATTTTTTTTCATCTCAAGTATGACTTTGTCATCAGAGAAACTGAAGTATAATCCAGTTAATTATGACTAGATTTCATAAAATGCCCTTAAAAATTTATCTTATAAAACATTACCCAACCAGCAATTATGTAATCACAAATCAATGGTTCGGCAATACAAATGAATATTCAAGCTACAGCACGGTGCAACAACAGACAGTTTAACTGAACGCACCTTAGCATGCTAACTAATGCACACTTTGGTTTTGCTGTTAACTTGAACGCTTAAAACTCACAGATTAAGGAAGCAAAAACTACTGAAATAACACGAAGAATAAAAAGCCTTGTCTGGATTTAAAGTAACAAAGATTTATTCATACACGACATTCATACATTCATAAGCTTCTTTACACGATGGTTAATCAAAACATATGAGATAATTTATAAATACAGTCACAATCGGTTAGAATCGCCAGATTGTAAGGTTCGGTCCGAAACTTTAGTAAATTATTTGACAAACATACCGTTTATAACAACATCAGTCACAGCGTCGGATAGCTTATAAGTTATAACAAAGATATATCGATATTCATCGATTATAACGACCAACCGTGTCTTGTCCCAGCAAAACGAAGCACTACGAACAATTTTAAATTTTATTTATTAACATTGAAGGAATGTTTAGGTGTATTATATATTACCTACAAACTTTCACCCACCCCATCCGAACCTCGTCCCGGCCATTTGACCTTGAATATTTTCACCAATTCTTTAGTGTGCTAAATATCAGGCTTTGATTGTATTTTGTTCTTAGCGTTGTCTAATCATGAACGTTTTTTTTACCTATTTATATAAAAGTGAAACTAAAACTATATCGGTTGATTTTACTTTTCAGGTGAGATTACCCAACCAAAATATTTATTATTTTATTCGAATGTAAAATCGACGCACGGTGCAGTTTTTTAAGGCGTGAATATATTAGCCAAGGCTTGAATTGGTTGATAAGTATTAGTATCATACTTAACCCACTTAACCTCTAAATATTATTCAAATGTATAATAAACTGGAATCAATATTATATTACTATAACAAAATCGTTTTTATGGTACGTCATTTCTTATTATAAAGAAAAATCATTATTTTTAAAAATAAAACTGTGACAACCACAATTTAAATATATGAAAAATCTCGCCTACATTGTCCCGACTCTTGAATTAGTAACATCGTCAATTTAACTTCGGGAACAAACCCAGTGTGCTGGGGAAGTTGGGAGAAAAGCTATTTAATAATTTATCGTAAATTCGGATGAAGAATATATACAGCTAGCTCAATTGTTTATGGATGGTATAAAATAAATAAAAAGAAGCAAATTATTCTGCAATAGTAATGTCTTCAGTAGCTAAATCTTAAACGAGCATGTCATATGACATTACGTGTTTTGATTCTACTCGCTCGTCTGCCCCGATCGTATGCTATACAGCTATACAGTGTGTATTTTTCCTTTATTATTTTATACATGAATAAATACATAATTAAAATACCAGTACTTACCAATTCTTTGAGAATTGTTATATAAACACTAATATGATCGTAGTTCCGCTAGAAATTTTTAAATAGCTAACACAAAACATTTCATTACGAATTCTTTTCACAAAGATTCGGCTTCTACAGACAGTTTAGTAATTAATTAATTTCAAAGTTTTTGCTTTCGGAAAGGAAAAACTTGAAGCTCACGCCATGCATCTAACTTTTACTTATTTAATTAACAACACTGTACGTTAATTGCGAAATTTTCGATTCTTGTACAGAATTATATGGCTCAAAATGTGAAGAACTTAGGATTCTAACTTTTTTTTGTTGTTGATAGCCTTAAATGATCACTGAACTGTGAACTAAACTTCCACTCTGTGGAATCATCATGGAGGTGTTGCTAGACTAACCAGACTTGGCAACCTTCAAAAAAAGAGCGTACTTATTCCTTAAAGGTCGGCAACGCACCAGCGGCACTGAAAAAGCTAGGGGATGTCTATAGGCGGAAAACCTCTTATCCTAGGTAAGCATACTGCTTGTTTGCTACCATTTCCATATAATAAAACAACAACTTGTGTTTCTATAATATATACAGTTACAGAGCAAAGCTACAAATGGAGATATTTGATTAATTATTTATAAAAATATATCTTTTAATAAGGATTGCTACAGAAAACATTGATAATAAAATAATAATTTCAGGAAAGATCATTTTCAGAAGGTCATGTCTGCCCTAGTGTTTTCCTAATCACAATTAAATGTACGTCTTTTGAAGTCTTTCTTTAACCTTAAATATTTGTAGTTTACTAGTTGTAACATTTATACAATATAATTTTAAACATTTATAATCATTTCTGTTATGATAACATATTTATGTACGATCTGTAAATATTGTATGTGTATTGTCACTAGACTTAATAAACAAAATAATTGGATACATGATGTAACTTATTTTTGTTGACGAGAAAAACTCTTGACAGCAACTTTGTTTACATTTTCTATTATACTGATACCATAGATATTAATGTAAATGCTTCGGACAGGAACGCTTTTGATTTTGTCTCTATTTTGTATTTTTATTTTATATTGGGTATATTTCCGGAATGGTATTAGCATACGTATTATTTATATGCTACTCAAGTTAAAATGAAATATCTCTAAATAATAACGTTAATATGAAAACTGTTTACCAATTGCTAGTTATTTGATGGGTGTTTTGAAGTATTAGCAGTCATAAATTTGGAAAGATAAGTTTTTCTAATAACAATGGCTAAATAAATGTCAGCCTTACTCGATTTCCGGACCGGATATAACTTTTGCCTGATAATGCCATCTTTGATTGATGAACACTTGATTAAGGACTCTTGAATACCTAATGACCGGTATTTTGATCGAAAATCTAATTTCCGATTGAGATTTCGGTTACTGATGTTTTGATAGCACTAAAAGGCTGTCGAAACGGAGTTATAGGCCGGACATGATTTAGAAAATGATTAATCGAATTAGTTGTTCTCTGTTTAAAACGAAGAGATTATTTGAAGGTCAAAATTAACACTAATGTTAAGCTCCTATTAACATTTGTTTTTTAAAATGGATAGTCGACACAGAGAATATGAAAGAAGAGCTCGTTAAAAGTGTTTTACACATACTGATTAAAGTAAATAAGCAAGAGCACACAGAAGCAAGCCTTCGCTCCACATAAATTAACCGAAGAGGTGTTTACTATGCGGCCGCATGCGGGCGTGGTGACGTCAAATCGTGCAACTTGCACAACACACTACTGAATCACAATGAGGTGTTGCTCTCTTCGAAATAAATCGATATTCAGGCTTAAATGAACTTCATTGTTTATCAGCTGAATTTGTAACCGCTTCCACTGAATAATTTTTATGTATTATAATTATTTTAAAAGGGTTTTACGCTTAGGGTCTACTTTTAGAGCCTTTTGAGTTTTATCGAGTTTTTTGACTACATCATCATTTATCAAATTTCACTGAATTATTTTGAATTACTTTGCTTTCACTGTGCACATTCCTGAATAGTTTATTCTTAAAACTTCACCAATTTTATATATAGAATATCGAAAATAAAAATCTTTCATAAATAATAAGAAAATACAATGTTCTCGTTCTTGCAATGGCGCCAAAATTGTCATTTTTACATTCGATTGGCATAACCAGAGATAATCTCAAAATTAAATAATATAACATAAGTAAATTCTAAAATAGCGATTTTATAATTTTTTTCTTCTAGTCTGTATGTTTGGTGGCCATTGAATGATGTTATTGTAAATAATAGAATAATCTTTTAGTAATAATTGTCTTAACCATTAATTAAAATCTATTTAATTTTGACATATGATAAATAGTCAAACCATATATGTAATTATATATTTGAACAACAAAATAAACGCAGATTATTGTTTAAACAACTATATAATGAACCTAAAACTCTCTCTTAAGCTCCAGTCTAAGTTAGGCTTTCTCCTACCTTGAAGGTAATTACTTATGCCATGATAATTGCTTTACATTCATTTGAGCGTAACAATAGACGTAATTACCTTAATCCTGTAATTGAATAGGGTTAGTAAGTATTATTAAATTGTCTTAGAGAAGTTTTAATTGATAAAATAACATCAAATTTCATCTAAGTCATAGGACAAACGCAGAATTAGTATAAACATTTCAAAAAGATATTCTATAAATAATAATTATATTCTATTATTTATTTATATCAGTTGGGAACCAATGACAGAAGAATATATTCCAATATTCAACTATTCTGTATTGATATTATATAAAATTAAAGTAAATATCAGATTTATCTTTAGCTTATAAATTTGAGCGTTCATAATGAGAACAACATAAATAGGGCCTCGGATATTAATTTCCTGTTTAGTTCTATCTTTGTTAACTAAACAGACCCCTGCGGGAGGTCTATTCGAATAACAGATTAAAAATTGGAATCTCATCTAAATTGCTGGTTTGCGGTGGAAACTATCCAGTTGCAATTAGTTAATGAACGCTTTCGAGTTATTCCAACCAATCAATGTTCTATGATTTCAACGTGGCAGTTTCTTTTATGAAATTTAAGATGTTAAATAAACTAAAATATAATATATACTTAAGCTACTAGTTAAAAACATTTTTATTTCTATTATAATACTAATCTCTTGCTAAATTTAATAATTATGATAATAATAACAGTATTACCGTGAATATTTCTGTAAACCGAGTTTCTTTAATCTATGAAATTGAAAATGGTTAATCAACACGAAACCATTTTTTAACATCATAATACAAAATCATAAAATATTTTCTGTTGTTATAAAATAGCGAGTCGGAAAATATAAATTTCCATCGCGGTAAAATTACTAGGTACCGTAACTTAACTCGTGTTTTTAAGATACCTTCGAAATTGCTATTTGTTTGAACAGGTCCGAATTCTGTGCCACCGTCTTCAAATATTATAAAATATAATTTATATAAACATAACAAATAAAAAATTAAACCTTAAAGATAAAAAATTAGCAGCATTAAAAAGATTCAGCTTCAATTAAATTTTTAATTAATAAAATAATTATTAATTAGTAAAATTTGTAATTTTTATTCATAATAAGACAAGCCAACAGAAAGCTCACATTGGGATACTTCTCCTATGGGCGCAACATATTTTGTTTATTCAATAGCGAACAACAGAGCAGGTGGATCTCCTACATACTAAGAGAACACCGCCGCCTATGAAAAACCACGCTACAGTCCACGCACTAACGCCACTTTAAGTGTCACTTTGAAGAGACTCCGATGTCCACACTCACTCTGCGAAACACGGTACAAGTACCGTTTCATACTGAAGATTCTATGAGCCCGTGGAATCACTTCGGACGGGACGGCCCAATTAGTACGTTAGCATATGCTTCAGCATGGCTCCCCCACGGGTGAAACGTTAACTTAGCTTGGACCACGCGTCCCACCTTCTACAGAATCAACTATACGTTTACATTATTCGAGCATTTGTCGCTACATGTTTATGGAGCCTGAAACATCACTGCTTTAAGCCAAAGTTTTAATTAGTTTAGTGATGAGTACCGTAGTTAATAATTGAACTACCATACTAATTAAAAGTTTTAAAACTATAAAACAATATTTTGCTTAAACATTTTAATTCGGACCTGCCTAATATGAACTTTTATGACTCATTATTTATGAACAATTGTTCTTTGTTAGTGATTCGACGATACGGGTATATCTTATATCTATTTAACTACAATCTCTTTCGTAATACAGTTAAAATGGTTCTGATTTAAAATTACGTAAGAATAAATGTGGTTGAAAGCTATTTACATTAAATCCACATGAATAATAATTACATTACGTAAAGGATATAAATATTGTATCTTATATTATATTATAAAAACATCGTAAAATGGAAGTATAATGGCTGGACGCATTAACCTAACAATTGATCTTAAATAAAATGTAAATAAGTACAAATTTCAACTAAGTAGGTTCAAAATTGCCCTTTGAAAATATTTTCCTTATCTCCATTGGGCAGGAAATTTTACGACGTCTTGTTGATACTTGACTACCTGAACTCTTCTACTTTCATTTCTAATTCTTCTATTTTCTGTTCCTTGAGTTGTTAGCAAACCACTTTAGAGTAAAAAACTATCAATTTAATATAATTTTACCTATCTACGGAATATTAAATTGTTAGACATAGGCTGTAGAACTTTCTTTTATTGATGATTGAACGAACCACAGAGAATACTCAGCGTGTGATGGTACTTGTACTGCATTCCGCAGTGTGAATAAGGATATCGTAGGCCCTTAACAATAGCACTTAAGTGGCGTCAATAGCCGGCAATACAACCAATGCGCGGATTTTGGCGCGGCTATCCATGGGCAGGGGTGTTCTATTACCATATAGGAGACCTACCTGATCCGTATTCCGCTATATTATATAAAAAAAGAACCAATATGCATATATATAAAATATATCACTATTATACGTCCAACCTTTAGGGAATAAGACAAAAAGAAGAAATGATCATTAAATTACCGTTCAAACTAAGCCACCCTATACTATGTTGGCCCTCGTAAAATAATTCGGCAAATTGTTGTGAGTTTAATGTTATCATTCAAGTACCATTTTATTGTTACGATTATTGTGAACAAGGCAAAGAATAAACGTTTCAAATGTTTCACGCAATTTGCCAGTTAGATAATAAATAATAATTAATTTAGAGCTGCTATGAAAAGTGGAATATATATTTTAGCCAAAATAATGAACGGCAAATTATTTGTAAGTGGCTTTCTTGGCAAATTCTTCAGAGAGAAAAAGAATATTCTCAGATTAAAGAGTCCATTATTTATTCGCAGCACGATACCATCATCCCTTTGAGAGTATATTAAAGTGCTTCAACGTTAATTGTTGCGCAATTAACTTCAAACTTACGTATACCCCAATGGTTTATATAGCGATAAATCACTGGCATTTTGTGACTGTTATAGTTATCTTAACAATTGACCCAATATATTTGAACAATACCTTTGTAATATAATTATTATCAATATATTAGTCTAAGGTCTGTTTTAATAATTAAATCAAGGTACAAACGAAGTAATTTTATTCACTAAACAAGCTGTAGCTTTTACTAATACCACTAAATATGTAGAGTAATACCATGGGCTCACAGAAAAATGCTGTTTCTCTGAGTAAGTGAGCTTACCGGCCACTGGATGTATTTTGGTATCCAAACATTGCAAGATATTGAAATCTAAGCATGGATTGCTGCACGTGTTGTCCATGAACAGCGATTAACTATTATTTAATAAAAAAGACTTGCCCGAAGTAAATCTACTTCATAAATATTAAATACAAAAGTTAAGGTAGAAATAAAACAATGAAATTCAATGATGAAGTTTATTCTAATTAATTTTATGTGGAAACATGATCATTACAACACGTATCTAAAGAAGGAGACACTATGTAATCTTATGTACCAAACACTTATATAAAATAACAAAAAATGTCTTTATTTATTCGTTCCAAACACAATATTGGCATTAAACACCTTCATATATTTCGCAGATAAACGAACTAAGCAATTGCAGTCATTTATTAAAATAATATTGTGTCTTTTAATATTTCAAGTTGAAGTAATTTTTACTGCTAGTAATTGGTAAAGATTTTAATAATATCTGTGAAAGCATTAAAGAAATGGGGTTTTAAGTCTTATCTCTTTATATATACGAACAAAAAGTCGCTGTCGTCCAATATCAAAATATGTTAATATATTTCAATTGTTAATGAGGCACGGTGTTCAATAGAGAACCAATGGAAATTATTCGATTCAATCTTTTGAATGCAACATGGAGTTCATCACTATCCAATATGGTAAGAAGTGTTGAAGCCGATTCATACATTTTTCATGATACCTCATGATCTATTGACTGGTACGTTACATTGAAGAATTTCCAATCCACTTGATTTCTAGTGATTTCTATAATGGAACTTCAGACTTTTTTCAATAAAGTGAGATATTTTATTAAATCTAGTGCAATAGTAAATTGCTCTAATGACTTTCTTTACTAAGATTCATGAATGTACTAAAATTGGTCAGTCCGTTATGCATGAGAGTATGGAAAATAATTGCATTTGAATATTGGATAGGATTGTATAATCTAGTTATGAATATGTTCGCGGCTCTCTGCAAAATATATAAGTGCGTAAATACGTGACTTATGCAGCCATTATGGCACTAGCCGGCAATTACCAACAACGCAAATCAATAAATGTGCAAAATTGTGCCTATATCAAGTTAGGATTGTGTTGCAAAACGCCTCACACAATCCTAACCCATCCCAAAACCTATCCTAGTAAAAACCCATCGGAAAAACGTTTACAATTTTATCAATATCAACTTTTTCATTATTTTGAAGGCACATGAAAATTTCTTACAAATAAATAAACCGCTCAAGCGTTCCAAATGTTTGATATAAAATAAGAGACGTGTACGCGAGCTGATATAATACATAAACACATGCTTATATGCTATAAATATACAACAATATGCAAGCCTACGACATATAGAAATAGGCTTTACAGGGTGATATGCCATTGTATACATTATTACAATTTCAGCATGTAAATACGCTTAGAAAACCAAAACACTGAGTTCATTGGAAAACACATGGCTGCTTGTTTATTTCACTGTAATGCTATCTAAGTATACATTATAGAATTAAAAAGCATCATAAATGTATTGGATTCTAAGCGTACTTATTTAGGGTAGTATTTTGTAAACACTAAAACATTACGCATTATCTAAAAAAATTCAACAAATTAATTTGTATTTACTTTTCACATTCCTAAGTTTTAACAACTACGTCGAAATGAACTAATTTGCCAAAATCGAATATTCAATAACTATTCAAAATCTTACCAATAAGAGTTGATCCCAAAACAGATTATCGATTAAACGAAATGTTTCTACTTGCGCATTTACAGCTTGCTACGCGACACAGTAAGCAGAGGTAAACAACCTTTAAATCATATCTTCCTTACGAGTCGACGAAAACCTAATCTTTGCTTTAGTTAGAAAGTCAAATGTCATTAAATTATTACAAGCCAAGAAAACTTAAGGCGTGCTATTATATATAGCTGAACGCGTAAGTCTCCCGTACACGCCGGGACTATTAAAATTGCACAAATCAATCGGTATTAAACTATAAGCGCTACATCTACACTAAAAGTACGAAAAATATATATTTCCATAGAATTAGTTTATAGAAAGCTCGTGAAAATATTTTTTTATCAAAGTTATATTAAGAATTGTCTTTTATTTTAATACTTTCTAATGTTACATGAATAAAACTACTGTTACGAACAATCCAAAATCTAAACTAAATAATTGTCCTTACTACTACGCGCCGACGAGTTAAACTATAATCAAGTAACTTAAAATAAGGTCTTACATTTTGAACATTGAATCGAATAAGCCGTCGGCAAAAACACGCAAACCTATATGAATTAAACAAACTTAATGTCTTTAAATGTGCTGCTTCTACTATGGACTATCTGGCGTTTTAATCTTGGAGCTTCACTCCTTACTTTGGTATTTTAGAGATATAAATAAATGCATATATTATGCGAAAATGAATGATGACACAAAATTCATACGATTATTTACAAACTACTAAAACACTATGGAAGCCAAAACGTCAAAATTTTACTATCATTACATTAACGGTCCACCTACGAGAGAACCCGGCTAATGAGACCGATTCGACGCACATCGTGAATAATTATAAAACAGCAGATCTTTCTTCTTACCGAAACACGGAAAGCTATAAGTTTTATATCATTTAACTCAACTGTAGGCAATAAACAAAGCAAAAGTTCGTAAGAGCAAGTCAGGCACGATGTACGTCGAATAAGCCCTCCCTAACATGTCTGTCAACATTTATTGATTTAACATTAAACAAATGGTTTTATCGTTTAAGAAAATTTACCTGGTCCAAATTTGCAATTTCAATTACAATTAATGCCAAATAATACAGGGTGGAAAAACGATGATATTTTAGACCCTGCTCTATTAAAGCGATTCATTAAATTACTGATATTTTTACAAAGTTACAGTAGGTACTTATCTCTATAGAAAGCTTGTAACATAGGCCAATAGGAACTGAAATCGAACGTCTAATTATTTGATTAATTATTTTTTATTTAACTGTCTAAGTTAACTCAAAATCTGTCATAGATGGTCTTCGTAACATACATTAAATTATGCAATATCGGAAGAATCCAAGATACTCGTAACACACACTACAAAACAAAACTCTAAATGTAAAATACAAAACTTAACTTATTTCTATCTTAGTTTAATTATAAAACTTATGTGGATAAGTTATAACAGCCACAATGACTTCCATCTTTCCACCAACACCACGAGGGTCGCATTTCGCATTGACAAGATTACTATTCACAGGCAAAGTACAACTAATATTTCAGACTCTGCAGAGTTAGAAACAGATTATTGGCAACAAGACACTTAAATATAAATACTTTTTAAATTATGTTGTTTTAGAATTTAAACAAGTCCAGAATTAAATGGTATTTCAACTAACAACTAACCAGGTTTGACCTGGTTAAGTAATTTCGATAACATATCAAAAATTTCCCTTTTTTGACTGCATTTCTCGTACTAAATAATGAAATGAAAAACAATTATTACGGCCATGTGAATATTCGCTTAGTCAATATAAAGTGGCTTTAAACCCGCAAGGCCGCAAACAACGACCCCAGTGGTACAATTTGCTGTGACTATGAACTATCCGCCTCTTCCCACTCCACGTCAGCCCATTGGGGAAGTTCGGTCTCGTACTCCCAACCTGGTCCCTGTAGAAAAATTAAAAAATCCCTATTACTGTTACAATGTATTTTACAAACATTTTTTTATACCAAGAAACAATTTCTTGTAAATCTTCTTAAAATAAAATTTTTCCTTACAATATTGTTACCCAGCTTTGAGTATATAGTATATTTTATTAAATTATGAACGAGATCCTTCGGAAAAATACATAATTTATTAAACGAATCAAAATAAGTATGCTAGTGAAGCAATTCTAAGGCACGGTACCTTATACTTCCACGCATGCAGATACATAATGAGGTCTCTGGGGCGAGGGTCCCGGTAGCGCACCCTGCACTCGTAGCAATGGGGGTCGGGAGTTAGCGCGTCGGCGATGGGAGTCGCCGGGTTTGATCCGCTGGAGGACTGAGGTGGCGCCACGGGCGGGTTGCAGCCAGTCTGAGTGGCCACAGTCACCTTGTCTGACTGAAATTGAACCAATATTCAATTGATATAAGAAAATAAAACGATATAAAATAACCAAACTTTAATTACATCCCATAAAACAAAAAAAATGTATAATATTGATGTTCTGCTTGTTGTTATTCTCACCTTAGCGTCACTGGAGTCGTCATTACATAGCACCGGCGAATGTGCAATATTGCACATCTCTTCAACGGGCGCTTCCGAACCACTCGACGGACTCGCTAGCGTAGCTGGACATACATCGTTATTTTATGCAAGCATTTCGCAACAACTTTTCTGTCATTTTTAAAATTTTCAATATATAGAGCCAATTACAATCACGACTACAGGTCATCGTCAACGTTTGCTATCGTTTTGACCTAGAGTAAGCGTTATTTATAAAATGAGAAGAATTTTAATATACTTACGTGTTACAACGGTGGATGGAGTCAGGCCGGGAGCTGGAGATTCCAATCTTGGAGATGATTCTCGCGATGCCGGTCCCGTATCACATTCGTCTTCACCAACTGTAAAAAGTGTCATAAACTATTGAATTCTGTGATGTCTTACGAATGCCTGCACTAATTTACAAATGTATTGCTAGAGCGGCCAAATACCCGTCATATATTGTAAACTAAATTGTTTATCGTATTTAGTCAGAATGTCGCCGAGTTAAAAAATACGCAAACAGACAATAAAAAACGACGGTGAGATTCTTATTTAAATAGGATTTATGCTGCATATGATTTTTTTATTAGTATCCGAAAAATCTTAAAATATATATCAGATTTAATTTTCATATCAATAAATTGTTAAAAATATTGTTATATGTAACATATAGGAGTTTTACCTTTATCATCAGGAGGTGGTTTCGAAAAGAGCATATCATCATCAGCAGCGTCCACACCCAGCCAATTTTCTGCGTTGTGTATAGCTATTAGGTCTCTTACCAACTCTTCATCAGACTTGCCCCCCGTGTCGCCTCCTTTGCCGCGTAACGGGCCAAATACAGGATGGTTGTATAACGGATCGTTGACAACAGGATAGCCTATTTAAAAATAAATAAAAACGGAAAATAATTACACAACTCCAATGCCATTAATGTTACTCCAGAGATATATTATACGACTTTAAAATAGATGTCTTTATTCTCAATCAATACAAAAAGTTACGTAACTAGTATAACGAAAGAAACTTAGATTTTTAATTAATTCATATTTATTTAATTAATTGAGTGCAACACCGAAAACATCAGCACTAAATAAAACGAGATCATTCGGAAAATTTATAATTTATTTGACTAAGCAAAACAGGTATTGTTTAATGAAAAAAGAGAAACGAAACATCGAGCGCTTGCGGCCGTACCATTGTGAAGAGTAGCGGTAAAAATTAAAAAAGAAATTTTAACAAGCACTGAAAATGAAAATTGGCAACACGAAAATTGAGACTTTCGCCAACTATTCAGACTTCATAATTGCATGCAAAAAGAGTTCTTTAGTGGATATGACTGGCGGTTTGGTACAGTTTGTAGATGAATAGTTGTGATACAATTAAAAATTATGAGCCTAAATAAATCTTAAACGCAAAAGTGAACTAAAACACTTAATTTCAAAATTTTAAATGATTATATAAACTCTAAACATAATTTATAGAGCGAATACGAATGAAATACTTTAGATTCGTTATTCATTATTAAATGGTTGCGAACTATTATGAAATTATTCAAATTCAATGTCGATAACACTCAATTAAATTAACAGTTACGAAATTTAAAAGACTATGAAAATTTTAATTGCAAGTATTGACAGAATATAGGAATAATAGAATAGAACTCGTTAATTAAAATATGTAGATCAGCAATGAATTATAGCTAGTATACACACTGTCAGTATCTGACACACTGCATCTTAGTTTGCAAAAGTTGGAGAGGGGCTTACGTAAAAATAACTACGAAATCCTTACTCTAATGAAGACAATTATTTTCCGGTAGCTATATCAGAGAGCATTTTTTATCCAATGTTAATCGTCCTTTGTACGTAGAAGCGGTAAATTGTACTGATTCTTTTATAACTTTTATCTTTAAACACGCTGGTTATAAATTTA
>DWCF01001701.1:0-28356 GCA_018230265.1 Delias oraia | reverse complement strand
CAATAGAATAGATAATATATTTTATTATAATCTAACAATAGAATAGATATATTAATTTATATATTAGATATTTATGTTTTAATATTAAATATATTTAGTAGAATACTCCATAGGTCTATTTACTAATTTAATCTCATCTGTATTTTTAATGTATTGACATCCTAACACTTTAAAATATTCTAAAACAGTCTCTACTTTCTGATTAAAAGATGGAACACAAGACAACTTAACTTTACCATCTTCTAATTGTAAAATAAGAATATAAATCTTTATAATAGTCTTATCTTTAAACAATTTAGGTAGTCTTCTATTTTCAATCTGGTCTATAAACAAAGGCACTAGTCTTTTGTATGGGGAAGATTCAAAGACATCTACTGTAACATATTTAAAGTTTAATAATTTAAGTAATCCATCAAGTAGTAAAATACGCAATCTTTTTGACGGGTTCCCATCATAGAACCTTTTAGTAATGTCAAGGAGTTCTATCTCGTCAATATTAATATTATTAAAAGTTTCAATAATTTCAACACTAAACATATCCTCAAGACTAAAAGCATCAATGAGCTTTGTACTACTCTGTACTTTGGGTAATATCTGTGATTTATTTTCTACTCTCTTTGTTGGATTTTTAAGATAACCATCTGTCTTCAAATTTTTAATACGCTCTATCTCCTTTTTACTACTGAAGGAACTCATAGGTCCAGTACTATCAGATAACTCTTGTACTATACCAGTCTCATAGACTACTTCACATTCTAAAATTTTACACTCTCTAATATTATTAAGATACAATACCTTATCTTCTGTATCACTACGATTAACATTAATTTCTGTGCTTATATCTTCAGAGGTATCCTCTTTACTTTCTATTACAAAGAAATTACAATCAAAGGTCTTTTCAGTTCCAACTATTTTAATATTATCAATCTCTTTAGTAAAACTAACTTTACCATCTTTTGTATCAAATTGTAATGGAGTTTGATCAGTGATATTAAAATTAGTTAGAATGTACATTTTGGGGGTATAAAAAATGTATTAAGAGAGTAATTGTAAAGAGTAGAATTACTGTATATAAATTAATATTAAAAAAAAAGCTGTTTTGTTAAATGACTATGTCTATACATAATAAATATTTGACTTTTTAAGGAATTGTGTACATGAAACTTCTATAGGTTTCAAGAGTGTTTTTACAACAAATTGGAACATTTAAATACTTTTGTAGAAATATTACCTTATAAAAATCAAGGTTTTAGATCTTAAAAAACAGAAGTTTCTTTGAAACAAACATTTATTTTATAAGTTTAAATTACTTTATACTGTCTTTTGATTATCAGATTATGTATATATCTTTTAAGGCTTAATAAATAATACTATGAATATTTGAAATGTTTTTACAAAAATATTTCGAATGTGTAGCTTATTACAGTACGAATATCTTTGTAAGATAGAAATTATTCATTGTAACATTTTAATGTTTTTAATATGTAAGTTTAAGTTAACATCTTCTAAATTGTTTCATTTCGCTGTGAATAGTCACGAAAAATTTCTTTTTTTATTTCTTCGTTATTCAAACCTACCAAAAATCAGTAATATTAACATTCTAAAAAAAAGGGTTTTCCTATGTATATAACTTTTAGTGAATACAAAAAAGGATAATGATCAAATTAGAATACATCTTGTCGTAGGCATTTTATTCTACGACTGTTTATTGACTGTTGACGTGTCTAATATTATTGGTTGTTTAAATAATACATCATTTCCATCTAAATGAAGGGTGAAAGTTTACAATAAAGTATTTATTTACGACACATCTAATATTATTTTAAAATGTTTAAGCATAAAGTTGTCTTTGTCTTATATTTAATTTGCTATCCTGTTACTTTAACTAAATAATTTTAGTCTAATTTATTAAGATCCTTAGTTACCTACTAAGATTGACAATAAATATTGTAATCAATTTTGTTGTAAAAAAATACTTTATTGTAGCTTTACCCTTCATTCGAAAGGAAATTATCTGGATTTTAAACAGCCAATCATATTTGACATGTTATGTGTCAATATATAAAAATATAGTAACTTTTTGAGTATAACATGAAGATGACAACGACAAATTTAAATTTGTTACTCAATTATTACCATTTTAAATTTTTTTTATCTAACGTCTTTTACATTTATACTTTTTATTCTAAACAGCAAAGTGACTTTTTGTCTACTTTCGTTTTACAAGACCAAATATCCAAACACCATCGACTAAATAATTTTAATTACTGAATTTAATTCTTTATTTTATTAAAGTCTCTATTATAAATCTAGTGTTTATGCTAATTTGATTTTATAAATTTAAATATTTGTTAAAAAATTCAATCTTAAATTTTATATATTATGTAATTACAAGGTCAAATGGTCATATTTACCTATTAAAATTTCTTAGTAGTAATTTATATTTGTATATATTTGTATGCTTTTAAATATTTTACTTTGGTATAACATGTTCTTGGCACACTTTACAAAGCATTCAAATAATATTGTTCTAATAAATTATTTAGCATTTTAAATACTTAATAGATTTATTTTGTGAGATATTTATGCCTTTAAATAATATAACTATTTAATAATCAATAAATTTTCAATTCTTTAATATTTAATAGTAAGAAAGTTTTCTTTCTAAGAGTAAATATACAGTATATTAAAAAATAACTTTGTAATTCCATTAAAATATAAAGTTCTTTTTATATTAAAAGTAACTAAGATTTTACTAAATTTCATAGAATACTCCAATGACTAAAATAAAATGTAGAATACATATCAGTTTTGTATCATACATAAACAGTACAATGTATACTGTTTATTTTTATTAATAGAATTGTACAATAAAAATTATAATTTGCAATATATTAAATCATTTTAATTTTGATGTAAATCATTATTATAAGTGTATTGTTTTATTATTGTTTATATAACTCTCTAGTATCAAATCTAAAAATAAAGAATTCATACCCACATTCTTAATGGATATAGAAAAATTCGAAAATGACATCTTACAAGAATACACCAATAAAAAGTTAAATAAACTAGAAATAGAAGAGATTTGTAACCGAGCTATAACTTCAAATATAATACACGACTCAGATATTTGTATATCTGATATATCAGAAGTAAATACTGCAGATCTTATTAAACTCATAAAAAGATGTAGAAATTCATATCTTAATACATCCCTGTCATTACACGATAAATCATTCCTAAGTACAAAATACCATTCACCTATGTCTGATAGAACAAAAAGTCCTTTTTACAATCATAAACAAGATCTTATAAATTCACCTTTAATTAATAAAACATCTAATATTGATAATCCATTTACTAATGACGAAGACTTAAAATCATTTTGTGAAGATCTGAGACTGAAAACTAAATCTATAAAAAAAACTGCAAAATGTAAAACACTTAATGCAGTAAATGATGTAATAGATCATTTTATACAATTTAGAGTAAAAAACAAAAAGAGTTGTAGTAGAAGATATCTTGTTTTATTCTGTATTATTTTCTGTATAACTTTTTATTTTCTTTACAAACCGGTACCTATTTAAATAAAATTTTTAAATTTCAAAGGTTTTATGTTTATTAAAAGCGAAATACTGTCTTTGAAATGATACAAAACAATGTTTCATTAAGCTTAAATAGTTAGAGATTTTGAATTATACAATCACCATATATTATAATATGGCATAAAAGGAAAGACTAAGAATGAAAAAAAGGCATAAATAATATAATTAATTTTTAGTTAAAAAAGATTATCGTATTTTTTTATTGTGTATCATTTTTGCATTCAGCCCACTTAAAAAATTTACAAGGTTTATATGATTTTTTACATTTAAAAAATCGTCTATTTTTATTATTCTCCGTAAAAGACATCATTATTTTAGGCTCAAAATTACATTTACATTTTATTTCTTCAGAAAATGTGAAACCACATCTTATTGGTTTATTACCACATGTGTATTTTATTGTATTATCTATCGGATAATACACACAGGATTTGTTACATAAACAAGACCTAGTATCTTCTATCTTTTTATGTGAAACTAAAGTTATATTGTCATCTTGTTTCGCATTATTTTCTTTATCTTTTTTATTAATTTTAGTTTTTTTATTTTTTTTTATATCAGACTTTTTATCAAAATTCGTATCATCTTTTGGTGTGTTATTTCCTCTATTAAAATTATCTATTACTGAACTCGTTGTATTTAAAGTTTCTTCCACGATCTTCTTAATCTTATCAATATTGTCACTTAAAATGGAATAAATTTTTGAATATAACTCTACTTCTTGTCGTAATATTTCATTTTTCGCTATATTTCCATCGGAGATATTTTTAAGATTATCTTCTGTATTTTTTCTTAGTACTGGTTTACTAACTGATAATTCTAACTCATTATATCCTTTTATTAATCCTATTCCGAGTTTTTGTGGTACTATAAAATTATTAATTTTTACTGCATAGAATCTTTCTTGTATCTTTTGAATATGTTCATGGATTGTTGCGTCTGTTCCTATCCCATTCTTATCCATAAGAGTAATAAGATCACTTTCAGTTAAAAAAAGAGGAGGGGAAGTTTTGCCTGTTTTAATATCTAAATGATAATTTGCTACAGTCTTATTAATTTCATAATCTGATATCTCTTTATTATTCCATTTATCATAAAAGTAAACATCTAAATAATTCCTTTCTAAAATTTTTAGTCCTTTAATATAAAAAACTTCTTTGTCTATTAATAATTCGTAATACGTCTCCAATCCCTTGGCATCATCACATAAAGAACCAAGAAACCTTCTAATAATAAAATTATAAACTGATCTATCTAATCCAGTTAAATCATTTCCACCTTTAAGTGGGTATATCGGTGAATGAGCCATGTCGTTATTTTTACCAGACCTGGGAAATTTAAAATTTTTAAAAATCTTATCCACTATCTCAGAATATTCAGAATCTGATGTCAGTTTATTTAACAAATCTTTAAAATTGAAGTTTTTATTAAAAGAATCTGTTTCAGTTCTAGGATAAGAAATATATCCTTTGTTATACAAAGACTCTGCTATACTCATTAATTTATGAGAAGAAATCTTTAAAATGGAAGAGCAAACTTTTTGAAATTCAACAGTCCTTAATGGTAACGGTTTAAACTTCGAAACAGGTTTCACTTCTTTTTTTATTACAACAGGGGACTTATTAGAAAGCATATTACAAAAAAAAACTACACAATTTTTATCAAATAGATTTCCTCTTTTCCAAGACCAAATATCTTCAACGACTTTCAATTCTAAAGAAAAATATGTTTCTTCTATAAATTTTTCAATCTGCCAAAATCTTTCGACTACAAATCCTAAAGTGGGTATTTGACATGGACCAAAGCTTATAATCCGTTTTGAAGTGAATAAAGATTTTAGTGCTAGAGTTTGTAAAATAGTAAAAGATGATCCAATTCTTAAATCCATTTCCATTCTACAATCAACTGCATCTGCTTCATTTAAATTAATGTCTACTAAATTATTTAATGCATTTACTATTTCATTTCTAGTAATTCCACTAAATCTGGCTCTTTTTATTTCAACATGTCTTTTTTCTTTGATAATATTTGAAATTTGTAATGCAATATGTTCTCCTTCTCTATCACAATCAGTCCAAATGATAACTTTGTCTACTCTAGTTGCTTGTTCTTGTATATTTTTTTTAAGATCTAAAAAATCGTCCTGTATAATTTTTATTAACGGTTTATAAAAAAGAATTTTTGGATCTATTTGCTCCCAAATGTACTTCTCAGAAAAATTAAGGCTGTAAATATGGCCTAATACACTAGTAAAGATAAAATTATCATTGTTGTATTTAAATGTTATATTCGGACAATATTTATGTCTTCCACGGGAACTGGTAAAAGTTTGGGACAAAATTTTAGATATTGACTTGGCGACTGAAGGTTTCTCTGCAATATTTAAAATATACATAAAAGGGCTTATAAAATATACACTTTTATTTTATTTTTTCAAAATCAGTTCCATAGTGTGTATTAAAACGGGATAGTTATATATAATTGTTACCTGAAGAAGGCATGCCAGCTACAGAAGGGATCTGGCTGGCTAAGGCCTGTGTCTGAGAGGACGGCAGATCCTCTAGGTTAGGAGGCTGGGAGGCCAACGGTGTGGGCTGAGCAGCCGAAGAAGATTTCTTTTTAGAAGAAGACATATTTATTTAATAAAATCTCTTTAAATAGTTTTCTAGTGTGATCTGAAACCTAAGGTTTCAGATGTCATCACTTTCATTGGGTAGTCTTAGTCTGATGACTGAAGGGTTAGAACCCGTGGGTATCAGTAACAAAAATTTATAATTTTTTTTGAATCATAGAGCTAATTTTTGTATCTAATCGAACTTATTACTTTGATTAGTTGGTGTTTCAGTCAGTCTTGAAACGCTGTTATTTCTATACCTAATTAAACCTATTAAATCGCCCTTTTCTAAATCGAAACAAATGCGCATATTTCGCGAAAGTATATCATATCTTAAAAGCCCTGTTAATTTTTATCTTTTAATAAGTTCTTATTTGAATCACTACCAAAAAAATTTGTAATAGTACCTACAAACGTCTTTACTAGCCGACTTATTACTAATATGTCTCATTTTGTTCTAAACATTTACAATCATAATTGACAATTTTTTTAGCTAACATTTAACTTTGCCGGCGAAGATATTGTAAAAATTAATGTTTTTGGTTTTAATTATTTAGTTATTAAATAATGGTTAACAATGTCCATAGATGAATCCACAAAATTGAGATTTTTTACCTGTTGATTACTAAACTAATAATTCTTTTGCTTTTTAAATCATACTTTCTGATGAGGTAAAAGCTTCAGAGTATAAAAAATTTTAAATGGTTTAAAGAGTTTATTGATATGTTTAAACTGATAATGTGCCTTACCTCTTCCTTAAATAAATATAATACTTCATAGTTATTTGCAAAAAAAATTTAAACTTGTCTCCAAATATGCGTTCTCTAACAAAATTGTCGCTATTACTTTTTTTTTTGTTCCAATTTAATCCCTTTCTTGTCTTAATCTGAATACTTAATCTATTATTATACGATTCAAAGTGTTAATTATGACTTTTAGAGACGGAAATTAAATAGTAATACTTGTTCTATGCTTTCTTAAATTATACTGATCTAATTTAGCTAATATATTGTAAGCTTTTAATTTATTGAAATATTAATACTACCTGTTCTTAAACAGCATTAATGATAGGTAATAATGTGTTAGCATATCTATCATCGACAATAGTATCTTATCCTAAATCAGCTTACAGGAAGTTTTTACAATACATAAACATTAACATGGAGGAACTGTTCTTCTCAATGACTCTTTACATTGTGATTTAGTTTTGTTATATTTAAACAATAAGATCAGGTTTATCTAGTTTACTATAATTGGTTTTAAATTTTGCTCTAATCCTATCATTTATAATATTTTGTAATCGTATCTCGCTTTTTTGCCTATGCCTAAATAATTTATAACTTTTGACTGATGTTCGATTTTAGCATAGTGATATTTGATATAGTCTAATATTTTTTAAATACGGTTTTTACGAATTAAAACAAAAATTAAATCGTATAGATAATGTAGTCGGATTATTGTAACATTTATATTTTGCATGGATATTTAAACTTATCCAGTGTTTTGTCAGAAGTTAAGGCGCATTTTTGTTTAACAATGTAAACAACCATGTTTTTTCATAAAAAAACCATTTTAACAATTTAAATAATTTTTTTTTGTTTCTTTACAAATTTTATGACCGCGCCAAGTTCTTAAACCATTTTTTTATTTATTTAAATGCTTTTAATCAACTTTTGATATCAAATTTCTAATTAAATATTTATATTGATAATTTTTTTATGTAGCATTTATTAGTCAAATCTCTTCGAATTTCTTATCGAATAAATCATCGAGACAATTTAGAACGTTTTATCTATAGTGAGCGATTATATGTAAACTTCTAATAAATCAAATATTTTAGTTTGTATTATCATTATTTAAAATATTTTAAACTACTCTAATTTTTATGTTTATTTGAGAGACCCATACCATATTGTTTTATGTCAATATACTACGTTTTTTTAGCTTTTTTTTGTTTTGCTTGGTTTTTAATAATTATTTTAGAAAAGGCTGATACGAAATTTTTGCTTTAATTGAGTGTAATTTGTTGTTAAATAATTTTTTATAAAATATCTAAATATAACTAGTATGTGTAAAAACTATTAAAATTATAGATTAAATGTGTTAATTAAAAATTTATTGATAATATATTTTTATCGTAGCAACCAGTAAAAGTTGTTTTGTTTAACTTACTAAAGTTTATTTTTAACCAAAAAATTCACGATATTTTGTTCTTGATTTATTTCAAATAATAACAGAGAATATTAACAAATTAAACTGCAATAACAGCAACTTTTATAACTGGTAAAATTTAATACAACAAAAACGTAAATAACATGCAAAAAACTATAAGTGTAACAAGATTAAGGTATATAAACTATTATATATCTTAATTTATAAACAGACAACTTAAAAAATATGTCAAAACGGTTTAAAATATACTGAAAATAAAGATTTTAGCTTTTTCCTAGTCAAAATACATACGTTTTAAAGGAAATTATTTAAATATTCAATGAACCTAGATATTCTATATTAATTAATTGAAATGACCATAAATTAGATAGGCAGAGTTTGTATAAAAAATCTTTTTTAGTACTTATCTTTTTTTACAAAGATCTTTATTTGATACCATTTAAGCATATTCTTTGGATTATAAAATATATTTACAAATACGCACAAAGAGATTAACTACATTAATAAAAAAAACATACAAAAATTAACATTTATATTGGATTGTATTTCGAATTTATGAGGTTAAAATTTTTTTTATATTTTACATAAAGAAATTGAATACTTTGGACTTGTTGTTTTGTATTTTGCATATTAAGCTCGAAATTAAACGTAAAGTTATAAATATGCATATTCAATTCAAAATTTTTACACTCAATTGATTCTAATATTTTTTCTAAAGATATTTTTTTTAACAGATCTAATACATTTACATTGAAATCGTCTGCTTCAATTGCCTTATCATTCTTATGTATCAATCTTCTTGGTTTATTTCTCAATCTTTTAAGAAAAATTATGACTTCTTTAAAAAAATCTAATGTTTCAAGTTTCTGTTGTAATACACTACTCGTTAAATTGGATTTTTTTAGTTCTGTTTGCAACCTTACAATATATTTAAAATTTGTATCATCTAAATGTTTAAGAATTCTCTTTATAAATGTTCGGTTTTCTTCATACACCTTGTATATATTTGTGCTTGATTTAAAAAAATTACATTTAGAACCAGAAATTCGTTTTATATGACTCATAAATATTTTTTTATATTCAGATAACAAATTGTTATAGTAAACATTTTGTCGTTCAATTTCTTTTAACATTATTTGTTTATGAACTTCTAGTTGTTGTATTGATGACGGGAAAATACAAGAATCTGTTTGGCTATAAATTACGTTATTTTCTTCAGAATTAATTTTATTTATTTCCTCAACTGATGGAAAATCAGTTGTCTGACTATTATTATCTGGTAAAAAGGATAAATCAAAATTATCTATTGCGTTGATAAGTGTAACAGCACAGAAGTGATTTCAAATATAAAAGTAAGGATTCTAATAACATTATTTAATATGAACAAAAGGGTATTAATTTTAATCGAACGCCCCAATTTTATAAATGTTTGATAACATTTCTAATGACGCAATTTTAAACAATGGATCAAACATCCAATAGTTAAAATTTATAAAAGACTCATGTTTATAAAAACTCAAAAATTTTTTTGTTAGAAATAAATTAGGTGTAGTTTAAAGACTCACTTTATAGTGATAAATGATCAATTTTTCGAATGTATTATAAAAACTGAATAAAGAATACGGGTCTCTTAGTAAGTGATAATTATTTTTCAGAATTGAATGAAATTGAAATAATACCTGTAAATCAATCGTTTCTTTGATCTTGTAAAAAATATCGTTAATATTTATAAAGTAATTTATTATGTACAATAAATGCCCTCTCATTTTAAACAAAAAATTAAGATATGACATAGTGCATGGTTGACAATGAATAAAGTCTAAAAATGAGTAGAAATTTATCAAGAAAAATTAAAAACAAAACTTTGCTTAATTTTATAATTTGTTAACTCAAGCACAACGGCATTTAAAGTACTAATTTAAAGCGATAGTATTTTACATTTAAGGCAAAAAAAAAAGATTTAAAGTACACAAATAAAGGCTAAACTTCCGAAAATGCATTAACCTTAAAAAATTATAATGCTATAGATAAAAATCTGTTAATTGTGATATCCATTTTACAATATAGCTAAATTTTTTACCATTTAATCGTAACAGGCAATCTTTTGAATTATCAGTCTATAAGATGACATTTAGAATAACAACAGAAATATAAAATGTTGAATGATATAATAAACTTTTAAGTTAAGAAATATTGAATCTTTGGAAATTTAACAAATAGCCGCATCAGAAATCAATATGCTATTTAGAAAACGTATAAGATTAAAAATAATATGATAGAACTTTTTATTGTATTTTAAAATTTAAATGAGAGTTGTAATAAAATCATACCATTTTAAAATCATTAACCTAATTGATAAATAATAACTTAAAAGTTACACTAAAAAGCTCTAGTTACAGTAAAATTATTGAATATCTAATTTAAAAACGTTTTTTAAGACTCTTAAGTGTCATAACGTAGTATCTTAAAGTATAGGATATTACAGAAGCTGGAAGTGGCTTATTTTTTAATATTTGTTTTTTAATAATAGTTAGTTAATAAAAAGTACTCATCTAAATAGTATAAGAGATCTAATAAAATTTAAGTACTACAAAGACAAAATTATAAATAAAAAAAATTATGAATTAAAAAAATTGTTTTATTGACAAAACTGTTAATATAGCGACATATAAAAATAATAATAGCAAAACAAATTTACTAAAAAAAATCTAGTTTATTTATGTCTTATATAAAAAAAATATAATTTTTGGTTGTGGAAAAAAGTTTCTTTGTAGCAAAAATAGTATTATTTATTTAATAATATCACCATTAATTAGAAAATTTATTTAGGTATTCAATTGTTTAGTCTTTATATTCGTTCTCAACAAACGACATCGGACAGCTTCTCAATCGGCTTTCCTCACATTGCAGTTTAACCTTCACTTTTTCGATACTTTCTGCTGAAGTTAGGCATATTTTGCGAAATTCCATAATTAAGCTTTCAAGAGTCATCTTGAGCACTTTGAATAATACGTATGCCTCGATTTGGCTGTCTAACCTAATTTTTGTTCTGTATTGTTTATAGTAGTTTGTTACTATTCCGTCTTATATCATCACGTAAGAGAAGTACCATTAACATTATTATTTTTTTAATATAAATAAATAATTTTACTATAAATATCTATTAAAGGGTTATAATTGCAAATGTCTTCTTTTTTTTAGCTATAAAGTTTGGCTTTGAGCAAACATCATTTCGCTGTCCATCTCCTTCGGCTTCTGCTATCGTTTCTCCTCTCCGGTAGGCCATAGAAATGCTCTTAAGCGTCTTCTTAAGAGTTTTTGATTAGATAAATAAATTCCATATAAGAATATATACGTTTATTTAATTTAATATAATTGTATATTTATCAGCCAAAATTATTTTTTTATTTATATGAAAATTATATAAAATAACTCTGAGTTTATTTTTTGTTTAAAGTTTGCTCTCTAACCCAGAATATGTCGTTAAATTTTTAAATAACACTTCCGTTACAAAATCTGTAAAATATTTTTCAAATATAAATTATTGATTTTACAATATAACCATGTCAGTGATTGTAAACATTTTTTTGTATGTGCATGGTACTTCAGTACCATGACTTTCTATTAAAGATATAAATTTAAATCTTCGGATAAGCTTACAGTGTTGCTAAAGATAAAATTTTTGCGTCTACAATTCCATTTGTCGTATATTGTATATAAAAGTTATTTATTGAGATAATCTTTTGTTTATTTTATTTTTGAATAAAAGAAAATACAATGTCGACTAAATGTTTCAAAATTATAGAATCAAAAATACTAATAATACAAAAATGTCTACAAAGTTTTACTATAAAGCACGAAACTATTGAATTTTATTCATTTTAGGCAAAAAAAAAATAAAGTTCAATGATTTTTGGTTAAAGTTTTTTACACAATACATATAATCTAAATTCTTTTATATCTTGGTTGCTTTACTATGGAAAGCCACAAAAAAATCTGACTTATTAAAAAATACGAAAAAGTCAAGAAGAAATTGCTTATAAAATAAATTTAGATCACAACGATGTTGTTCAAATAATATGAGTATTAAATTTGCAAAGTCAAATAATAATTATACAGGTTATAAAAATTACATAATTTAAAATTAAAAAAGCATAGACTTTAATACATAGTTTAGAAAAGTTAAGCTATAAAAATGACATTGTCGGTCATATAATTATATGAACATTTAAAATTTGATATTTAAGGTAACGTACATTGTATACACATAATTATTGTCTTGAAGGAATTTCCCTTTACATTTATTACATTAATTTCCTGCTATGGAAGCTATTTGCATTAAAAGTTATATAACTTTGGTACATAGACAACCTAAGAAAGAATTCCTAGTTTTTTTGACAGAATAGAATATATTAAACCATTTGAAAATTATTATTAGCACACTAAGTGCTTTTTTGAAATTTTAATTTTTGTTTTAACTACAAAATTTGTTTTTTAACTATAAAATTTTTGCACTTTTGAAAATTATCAAAAAATTAAAATATATTATTTAATGTCAATGATAAATATTGAGATTTGAATACCCAACTGTGTTTTTTTATTTTGTATTATTAAATTTTTTATAAAAAATAAAAATAAAAATTTTACCCATGAATTTCAAATTTTTCATTATTTTAGTATTTGAAGTTGTTAAAGCATCTAATTTAGCAATAAATACTACTGAACAAATTATTAATGATGAAAATTATTGTATTAATGGCGGTATCGGGTCAAGAACAAATATTCCACATCGTATTACAGAACCAAGTAATGCCGAAGAAATATCTAGTACAAATGATAATGAAATCAATTATTCCAATGATACACTACTAAACGATGAAAAAAAACAAAATACGAATATTGTAGTTAAAAATAATAAATTTCAAGATTTAAAAGAGAATTTGTGTAACGAAACTGTTTTTGATTTTCATTCTCTGTTTTTTAATGAAATTGAATTATTAAAAAAAGAGATAAAAAATGATATTTATGAAGATCCTAAATTTTTTTACCAAAAATCTATATATAACAAAAATTTTCTAATAATTGCAAGTAACAAACATAATATTATATCAGAAGATTTACTATTTAATATGCTTCGTGAAGATCCATTGATGGATATTAAAGTAGCATGCTTTAGAAAAATAATTGACACTTTTTACGGGCTTTTTTATCATTGGTCGTGGAGTTTTCCTTGTCAATTATTAACACAGCCTTTTAATATAGTAGATGAAATCAATGTTTTGAGTTTTATGCCTCATCTTCTATCAACCTTTATAGAAAGACACTTAATGTATTGTAATAATTACAATATAAATTTAGAAAATGCAAAAAGAACATTCAAAAAAAACAATAATACTCCATTATTATTAAAACTGAGTACAGTTCATGGTTTAGATTATGAAAATTATTTTAAAGAAATTTTTTATAAAAATATAAATATCTTTCGGATGTTAAAAATTTGTGATATTTTATTTATCAGAGAAATTTTTTATATTTTCTATATTTTAGAGATTAATGTTGCAAAAGTCAGACATTTAATAGATGATAGTGAGAGGTTACATTTAATTTCCCCTGATTTTACAAACAGGATTTTTAAAAACACAGGTAGTAAATCATTTTTTATATCTTTTAATAATTTTATGGGCCCGCCAACAAGATTGAGCACAAACAATATCGAAGATATAATAGACGTTAATAAATTTAGTTCAAATATAGACATATCGGATTTTACAGAACCTATTAATAATTGTTCGGATGTAAATAATTTTAAGAGATTTTTCTTGAATCAAGGTACTACTGCTACGATGCCTCATGCATATATAGATATTTTATTAGGAATGATAAATTTAGTTTCAGAAGGAATTAATCAGATTGTTATAATAAAGGTTAAGCGAATATCTAAAAGATTAAGCAGACTTGAGATTGTTGAAACAACAAAAGGAGGATACATTAGAAGGTTAAAAAAATATTATAAAAAATGTTATCGTAATGATAAACTATTCAAAAAAGATTTAAAAGAACTTATCAAAGAAGACAAATGCAGACATTTCTCATCTATAGTATCATTGTCAACTTATACCTTTGAAAAGAATAATAATGCTAGTATATATGGTGGATTTTATCGACTTAATTGTGGTCATTTTATTGGATTAGATCTAAAAAAACATTTTTTTGATAACCTTAAACATAAATGTGTACTCTGTAATGAAGTAGTAGGAATACAATATTACTTTAAGACAAAAGCATATATATTAGACGAAGATATTACTTTTAATAAAATTTGATTAGATTTTTTTAATAGAACAAGACCACTTCTTTAATTATGTAAAAAAATATTTAGTCGTCATGCTTTAAATTTCTATGCATTATTGACAAATTTAATTTTTATAAGAAAATAAGACGAATTTAACATAAATTATTCACCTGTGAGACAGTTTACCACTAAAAATAATGTAAATTAAAAACAATTTCTGAAAAAAATAAGCCTATCAAGCTGTATAGCTGTAAAGTGTTTACAAACAAAACATGGATTGCCAAAATTGTACGAATTTAAATTTTCTTTTTTTTTTTAAATTATATCCAAAAAACCTGTTAAATTTATCAAATTGCTTTACTAGAAAAAAAAGCCATACTTAAGGTTTAATTAATTACGAAAATTTGCAAATATAATTTTTTTTAAATTAAAAAATTTTTATATGCAAGGTATTTTAAAAAAAATATTCTAAAATTTGACTTATAAAAGAGCTTTTTTAAGTGTTTTTGTTAATTTAGTTTTCTTGAAAAACAACTTTCAGTAAATATATTTGTAATTTATACTGATACATTAAATCATATTTTATTATCCACGAAGGCTTAAATTTTATATTAAAAATCATATTTGAGCAATAATTGTTAAATAAATTGGACTTGCCATTTAATATTTTAATGTGTACAAACATTTATCAATGTTTTATTAGAAAAAATATATCGTAAATTAAGAACCTTCGATAATAAACATTTTGTAGTAACTCATTAAAAGACACAAAATCTATAATATTTTTTTTTAAAACGATGTAGAGGGGCGCCTATTTAAACTTTTATCATCAACAATACATCTAATTAAACTTAATTTTGATTTGTTTTTAGTTAAATTTATAAGAGATTTACTTACAATATGTAATTGTTTATATTAATTAGTCAAAAAAAGTATTAATATGCAATTCATAAATAATATTTTAAATTAAATCAATTTAATATACTGTGGCCTGCCCAATTATAGACAGAAAACATAGCATTAAAATAAACCAAAACTTTTTTGATGATAGCTTATATTTTAAATTCCAGCAATTCAGAGACAAAACAAATACTGTAAAAAATAAAATCAGACAACTACGTTTATCGTATACATCTATTAAAGTTTTTGTCGTAGATGGTTCAACCGTTGTATTTGTAAATAATATAGTACTGTTTTCTGTTGTAATAAGTGTTTCATTAAATATTTCAGTAGTAGGTTCAGTTGAAGTAAAATATGTCTCTAAGGTATTTTTTGAAGTGTCTGTTAAAGTATCATTTGGTGTTATAAAATCATATAGGTCATTTTTTGTGGATGTTGGTATGCTTGTTGAAGTACTTTCTTTATGATTGAAAGATTCCGTTGTTAGTTTTGGGATTCTAAATGGATTTCTATAGCTTTTTTTCATTCCATCATAAGATAAGAAAAATGCAAAAGAGGCGTTTTCGTTTGTTCCCAAAAATTCATTGAATAATTCAACGACAAAATTCTCCATTTTCCACTTATACATTCCTGGTATACACACGTCGTACGCTCCAATGGAGTCATAAAAATATTCTTCACATGTAGAATTTTTTTGACACGATTGTAATACCAAAGATCTAGCACATTGCACACGATTGAATTCTATCGGTGATACTTGTTTATATAATTCACAGCTTTTATTAAAGTCATACGTAGCATTATAGAAATTATCGTAAATGAACAAAAAAACATCATCATTATGGAACGACTTAACTAAATTAGGATATCCTAATGCTTCTCCTTCTTCTTGATAGTAACAGTCAATATAATCATCAAAATAAGATAATCCTCCGGTTGTCCAATTGCATTTTTTATCTACTACTCCCCTGTATTTATTTTTGGCTAGATCATAAATCTTTTTAAGTTGATCGTCATTACATTTGATACATTGTCTATATTTTCTTAAAAGACATCTTAAATAGTTTCGATTAGAGTATTTAGGCTTGTTTGTATCATTGCAAAAATTATTACCAAGACGTATATCAATTGCAAGCTCCCTTGATAGATCTTCTTTGGTTTTTAAATCATCCTGATAACACATAAGAGTAATTTTTTTGTATTTAAATACTTGTATTAAGTACCTGTCAAAAAAAAAACGCTATTAAACATATGTACATATTTGTTATATGTATTTTTTTATTACAAATAATTATCAACAATTTTTTTCAGAATTATCGTCATTTTAATTAATTTTTTTGACTTAAATTGAAATTAATATTTTTTACACTTTTATAATACAAATAAATAAGTGATTGTAAATTGCTAAAAAACATAGCTAGGTCAACCTGTAAAGAAGTTTAAACTTATAAGATTTAGATAAATGTAAACGTAGATATAAATAATAAAATATTTTTATATCTAAGAGAAATAATAAATCTAAAATAATTTATATTTTTCACTAAAAAAGCCATTCTTTCAAAAAATAACTCTTTTATAGTCTTAGTACAAAATATTAGTTGTTCAGTAATGATTTATTTATTTTTTTACATTCGTAATGTTTATGTTATGTTTACATTCTAAAATTACAATTAAGTAAAATATTAAATTTATTTGTGTTAAATTTCATGTCAAAGGTTATAATTACATACTAATGACGTGTTTAAATTTGACATTCAAAAAAGATAAGGCAACTTAAGATTACTATTTCTCCAATTACGTGTTGCAGATTAACATAACATTGAATACCTTAAGTTATAAGGAAATAATTACTGTAAAACGAAACGTAGAATCAATAAACGCGTATTCATCAAATAGAAAAATATACATAGTTATTTAATTTTGTTGTAATTAATCTTTCTTTTAATTCTGTCAAAAAATATTATTTTTTTTTTATACCTTTTTATAATTTTCTAAATAATGTATTTATTTAGATTGAAAATAAATATAAAATATCATTCTTATTTTTTTACTAAGATTTGTAAATTTACCTATATTTAAACAATGATTATAATTATAGACGTTATTGAATATTATTACATACAAAGGAAGAATAATCTTTTGTGCAACTGCAGTTTTCTTCAGTTTATTTGTTAAAATTTTACACCCATAACAACAATGTACATAAACTTAGATTTATGCAGATTTCTTTTTTTGTTAACATCGCTTGTTTTGTATCATATTAAATCTAATATAATAAGTAACAAGTTTTTATATGATTATATTAGATATTTAAATTATTTGTTTCAGATACTAAGTGTTTTATATCTATGTTTATGTGCATTACGGAAGGGACACGTAGATTATAAATCTAAAGAACCCATAAATTTTAGTACAAGGTATTGTAGACCTTGTCAAGGATATAAACCTATTAGAGCTCATCATTGTAGTAGATGTAAAAGATGCATAAAGAAAATGGATCATCATTGTATGTGGCTAAATGTATGTGTTAATTATGACAACCATGGAGACTTTATTCGGTTTTTATTTTTTTCAATTTTGTCTACTTCGATCTCCCTATTTGGTAATATAGTTTTAATTTTTAAAGAAATACTTAGCAATTTACAAAAAGTTCTTTTGGCTTATTTAATTTTATTTTCTTTTTTAGTAAGTCTATTTTGCGGAATTATGTTAAAGATACAGATAGGACTAGTAAATAGAAATACTACATTCATAGAAGACCAACATTACTACATCTATGAAGAGAGAAGTGTTTACGATAAAGGGTTATATAATAATTGGAGTGAAGTTATGGGTAGTGCGTATTTCTTGTGGATGTGTAAACCAAATGGTAATGGAATGAATTACACAAGAAATGATGGATTAGAAAATGATGACATAAATTTTGTATAAAATAAACTTGTATAGATTCATTTACTATTTGTAAAAAATATATTGTCTTTTGTAATTTTATATAATTATAACTAATATTGTATAAAGATAAAATTCTTGTTTAACTATTAACACTTGTAGTGGTAAAATAAGATTGCATAAATTTAATTTTTAAAAAATCTAACCTTGCATGAATGGTTATTTTACGCCAATACATATCTACTTGTATATATGAACATTCATTTAAAATTTCATCTTAATATTATTTTTTATAGTAATATATATTAGCTTTAAGTTTATTTTAATACACTAACTTTTAAATTCTTTTTAATCCTAGTACCATTTAAATGAAATCAAAAAAGAATAAAATTGAAATATTAAAAGGCAAGAAAGATAACAATTTTGAAGAAAATTTTATCGCAGAAGATCCATTTGATATTTTTTACACAGATTGTAATATTATAATGCCAAATATAATTGTAGAAGACAAAATAGAAAGTAAAAAAGAAATAATTAACGAAGATGATTTTTTAAAGGCATTGAAAAGACCAAAGGAAGAAAAAACAATAGATTTATATTTAAAGCCCGAAATACACGAGAAACTTGAATTTTATACATCAGATAATATTAAAATTAGTTCTAGTGAAATGTACAAGTTTCCTCATATTTCTGATATAAAATATGAAGAAGGCTATCTTTTTAAATCCATATATTCTTTGTTTATTCAATCACTATTATTTGTTTATAAAAACAAACAAAGTTTTGTTCTCAAATATAAAACAGATATTCTAATTTATGCAGACGAAAAAATTAAGGCTACTAAAGGATTCGAAAAGATTTGCAAAGCAAATGACATTAATTTTACTGAACAACAGGAATTTATTTTAATTAAAGGTATAGATATATGTTTACTGATAGATTTTTTAGTAAATGAGCCTTTATCCAGTTCTTATGTTTTACCAATTATATTGTCTAAAACTAGGTTTATAAATGGAATATATTATAAAATTAATGTTTGTAAAGGTAAGTCTCCAATTAAAGATCAAGATCAGATATTGCATAAGTACATAATAGAAGGTCCATTTTTAAATTTAGATTATATTGAATTTTATAAATATAAACATAAAATTGTATTTAATGAACATATTTAGAAGCTATTTTAGTATGTTCTGATATATATAATATTATCAAAATATTTATATATCGTAGATTTCTAAGATGTATAGATACCTTATTATTTTTAGTACTTAATATCCTCTATGATTTACTGCTGCAATTTAAGTAATTGTTAATGTTATTTATACTCTAAAATAGAGATTATTATAATAAAATACCCTTTTTTACTATTCTTAAGAGTTAAAATAAAATCTTAAGTAGAAATAATTTTTTATCATATTCTGTAATTTTAGTTGAAAAGTGATTTAACTTAAGTCAATTGAATCTACAAGAATTAAATCTAAAAAAGTAATTCATCAAATTTAATTTATTAGACTATATCTATTTATATATGTCATACACAGAATAAAAATCATTTCTATATAAACAGGCAATTTTTAATTCACCGCATTTTTCAATATACGCACTATATGCCTTTCTTCGATCATAATTTTCTTGTAGAATTTCTTGCACTAATTTATGATGAATATTTTGGTCACTGATAGTTTCCTTAATATCAGTCTCTGTAGAAATAATTACCTTCTTTTTCTTATTATCGAAATTGTCTTTTATGTAATTAAAAACAAGTCTCATGTCGCCTGTTCTCCCAAACTTCTTAGAAATAAATTTAATATCTGAATCACTTAAAATTTGATAAGACATCTCTTTACATTTACATCGTATTATTTCCTCTATGTCTTTACTTGTATAAGAAGATAAACAGTAATTTATTCCGGTTAGAGATGTCTTATTATTAAGGCTATTACTAAGAGTAATGATTTTCTTTTTACGAGTTTTTATATAGTTGATAATAAAACTAGAATCTACAACCTTATCAAATTCATCTACAATAAATACTTTACTTTTATCATCAAATAGTATTTTCTTTTTAACGTCATCTGTGTAAGCATTCAAGTACACGTGCTTGATATTTTTACAAATAAATTTTGTCATAGAAGTTTTGCCACTACCAGGATTGCCTGTTAGATGAAGAACGAAATCTTTCTTAGAATCTAAAAATGATTTTATAGACTTGACAACATCTTGTCTCATATAAAAAGTTCCAGAAGATGTAGAAAACACATCTTGTAATTTTTTAAAAAGCGACATAGGGACAAAATTTAGTTTTTTTTATAAATAAAAATGCGAATAGCGGGAGTCGAACCCGCACCACCAGATTATGAGACTGATACGCTACCGCTACGCCATACTCGCTTGTAATTTATAAGATATGTCAATTAAAATAAGTTACATCATACAATTATTAAGTATAGCTAAATATTATTCAATCATACCCATAAAATGGAACACTCGCTTAAAGCGTTAAATTGTATATCTTTTTGTGATTTTCTTTTATTATTGGATATACAAATCAATAAAGATATTAAAATGCCTGATTATATATCATTTACTAAACTACCAACTTACCAAACTAAAGAAAATAATCAACAAATTATAGATTTAATTAAAACTTGCATAATCTACTGCATAAACAAAAAAATTCCGAATATAATTTCAAAAAATTATAAATTTACAAATGATAGGTTATCTGTTCATGGACCTAATAATATTATCAGTATTCTAACACAATACGATAAACTACTTAATGAAATAGGAGATGAGTTATTTATGGAAATAATAATTAACTGTACACTTTACATAAAAATAAAAAATGATAATTTGTTAATGATTTGTGGATCTTTAAAAAACGAAAAAAAAAATATTCGCATGAATAGACATAGATTATTTTTTAAGAATAAACAAGAGATAAAAATTTTTCCAGAAGTAATTTTTAATGATTTAATAAACGAGAATGTTTTAATAAAAAGTAGAGAAAAATATAAAAAACTTAATACCTATAAACTGTTTTATACATACATGAAATCAGTAACAAACCTAATAGAACCAAAAAAAATTATAAATTTTTTATTCTGTGTGTCTAAAAAAACCTTATCAAATATATTTGACAGATATAATTTTAGAATTCTAAAGCAGAAACTAACTTTACTTATTTTTAAAAATAAATTTGAGTCATTCAGTGAAGAAGAATTGATTCGACATTTTAAGATAAAAAATTTTAGATTTTTTTCTCAAAGTAAGAATTCAAATGTAGATTATCCAAATATGATAAGTTTTACAAAAAAATACTTGTTTTTTCTATTTGATGAGTTTTTTATACCTTTAATTAATAGATTTGTTTATTGTACTGAGTCATGTAATACAAAGTTTAAGGTTTTGTATTACATCAGACACAGATGGTATAAATTTTCAGATAAATGTATTACGAAGTATCTACTGGATGATAAGAAATATCAAATACTTGATGAAAAGAATAAATTGAATTTATCAAATAATCTTCGGGTTATTCCTAAAGCTGAAGATGGACGAGTGATAGTAAATTTAAGTTCTTCTTCTGGTATTAATCTTCCAAATTACTATGTTAGACCTATTTATGATATTATTAAACATGAATATAGACATAAGCTTTATAACTCAATGTTAGGGTTTGAAGAAATGGAAGATTTTTTGTATCCGCTAATAAATCAAGAAAATATTTATTGCATAAAAATGGATGTAGTGAAATGTTTTGACAATATAAAACATAAAAATTTAGAGAAACTGATAGATAATTTGTTAAAAAAAGACTATTATGTTGTAAAGTCTTTTTATGAATTAATTAACAGAAATAATATTATTGGTGATTTTACTAATAAAAAAAGACATGTTATAGTTGACGAAGAATTTAGAGAATATGAAGAATATTTTAGTACATTTACAGGTAAAATATTATTAGACGAATTTAATGTCAAGGAATTTACAAAGGATGAAATAATTCGAATGTTTAAAAAAGTATTACTAAATAATAAGGTATGTTATAAAAATCAGTTGTACAGACAAATAGATGGGATTCCTCAAGGAAGTATATTAAGCACGTTTTTCTGTGCTTTATATTATGCACATTTAGATAGACAGTATTTTAATAAAATACTAAAAATAGGAAAGATTGTTAGATTTGTTGATGATTTTCTTGTAATTTCACCAGATCAAAATGAAATTATCAATTTTCTAAAATTTTCATCTTGTTTAGAAAACAAAGGCGTATCTTTTAGTTCTGAGAAAACAGAGACAAATTTTGTATTAGAAGACAATAAATTGAAGTTACAAAATAATGTAATAATATATTTAGGAATGAAATTTAGTACACAAAATGGTAAAGTTTATATCAAAAATAATCTAAAAGATAAATATATCAATTTTGGAATATATTCTTCTTGTAATAATATTGGGAGTATGCTTTTTAAAAAGATGACTAAATTTATAGATTACAAATCTTATATTTTGATTAATAATAAGAATCCTAAGGTATATGAAAATATTTATGACACCTTAGTTTTATATATTTGGAAGTTAGATATTCTGTTTAAAAGAGTAATCTTCACTAATTGTAATTTTTATAATAAGATTATTAATTTTGGAATTAAAAAGATGCATAATCTTTGTAAGAAGAGAAATATTAAGATGAGTATTAAAATATTAAATAAGATGGTAAAAGATATTAGAAAATCAAGATATTAATTTATTATTAAAAAATGACAAGGTACTTAAATTATGCATGAGTTAGTTAGTAAATATAATTGTAAAATAAAGGTAAAATTACAAATTATTACTGAAATTATAAAGTGCTCAATTTAAAAGAACTCAATTTTGAAATGATTTACCGTCAATAGTACGATTTGGTTTAATATTAATAAGATACCTTACTGTTAGATGATAAATTTGTACAATAATTAAAGAAAATACCCCTAATATTATGGATATAAAAAATAAAATTGATGAATCTACTAAAAATGGTCTATTAATAAGAATAAATGAACTACTTAAAATAGATAACCCGATTAATAATTATAAATTCATCGGTAACCATCCTATCTCCTTAACTAATGATAACATTTTATTATTACTAAAAATGGATTATATGGTCTGTGAAAAATCAGATGGTGTGAGGATGATATGTCTGGTAATTGATAAAAAGATGTATTTTTATGATAGGAAAAATGACATGTATGAAATAGACAACAATTTATATAACTTAAATGGTAACTCAATTTTAGATGGTGAGTTGTTCGTTGATGACACAGGGAAATTAAATTATGGAGTATTTGATTGTCTACTTTATAATGGGGAAATAGTATTAGACAAAAATCTACTAAAAAGATTGTGGTACTCTGAACAATTTGTAAAGACTATTAATTTAAATATCAAATTTTATGTAAAGACTATGTACAAAAGTTATGGATTTCTAGAGATCTACAATCAGATTAAAAATTTAAATCATAAGAATGATGGACTGATTTTCACACCTGTAAACGAGAAGTATATTTTATATAAAAGAGGAACACATTTAAAATGGAAACCACCTTCTATAAATACTATAGATTTTAGATTAGTAAAAAAATGTAAAGGGGTCTACAGTCTCAACTGTACATATAAAAACAATGAAATAACATTTGATTATTTTGAGACAGATCATGAAGATTTAGATAATAAAATAGGAGAGTTTATATTTGATAGAAATAAGATAGTCAATGATATAGAAAATGGTATTAAAATGATTGGAGGCTGGGTCTTATATAAAATAAGAGATGATAAGAATACACCTAATCATTATAGAGTTGTAAATAATATATTGGAAAGTTTAGATGATAATTTAGATATTGAAGAGTTATCAAGATATTATAAACCAATGAGAAATAATTATAAACGTCGAGAAGAAATGACAAAAAAATCATAAGTTAAGTTAGTGTCGTGATTTATATAAGTTATATTGATTTTTTTGACACTTTGTATAATATTATTATTTGTTTTATTATGTATAAATTAAACTGAATACTATTTTCTCTTCGATGCTTAGATATAAAATTATATGCATTTAATCTATTAAAATTAATACTAATAAGTGTTTTTAAAAGTAGTAATTTATTATTTAAGTTTTTTTATTTTATTTTCTTAAAAAGATATTTTTTGAATTTTTTATCAAGTTTATTCATTTCTTATGACTTAAAAAGATATATTTTGAATTTATTATTAAAGTTTTTTTATTTCATTTTTATAACATCCATTAGAACAGCATAACTTTTCTATGACAAATGCAAAGTGTTCTTCTTCTTCTAAATTGCTTTTATTATAAAGATAGTAAGGATGATTAACATAATAATTATTGCAAATATCACAAATTCGTATTTTTTTAAATAGAACATTAATATAAGGATTAATATGATATTTAAGATTTAGTATCTTATTATAACACTTTTCTAATAAAGTTATCTTGATAGGTTTAGTATTATTAGGCTGATTATATGGATTATCAGATATTTTAATATTAGTAATATTACTAAACATTTTAAAGAATTTATAAGGTACTACATCAAGCTTGTTATCACTCAAATCTATCATATTAATAAAACTTTTCTTATATTCTATTTTATCAATATCAATTTTTGTAATTTTATTACCTTTCAAATTTAAATACCTTAAACAAGGCATATCCAATAAAAAATCGGGAAATTGTATTATTTCATTATCAGAAAAATCTAATTTCTCAATAGATTTACAATATCTAAGTGAAGTAGTAACTTCCTTTAGATTATTCTTAAAAATGGGAAGTATTCTTAACTTGTATAATTTATCCATACAAGGAAGTTCTACTAATCTATTCATTCCTAAACCTAATTCTTCTAAGTGTATAAGATTATTAAAATTATCAGGCAATTTTACTAATTTATTATTCGAAAGATTAAGCCAATTTAGGTAAGTCAACTCACAGATCTCATCAGGTAAACTCGATAAAAAATTATTAGAAAGATCAATCTTTACTAAATTCCTCAGGTGTCTAATATCTTTACTAATACATCTTATCCTATTAGAAAAAAACCCAAACTTTCTTAAATTGACCATCTTATAAATATTTTCTGGTATCTCTTCAAACTCATTTTCACTTAAACCGAGTCCTGTGATTTTATGCAAATTATGAAAATTATTAGGAAGAAATTTCAACCTATTTCTTGTAAAATCTACCCAAGTCAAATTTTGTAAATTACAAATTGAAGGACTAATATCTGATATATTGTTATCATTAGCAGCTAGTCTAGTAAGATACCTTAAATTTTGTATTTCATCTGGTATTGTTTTAAGTTTATTATCAGATATTATTAACCAGCTAGTTTTTACATTAATTTTTGTATATTGAATTTCTGTTAAATCACTTTTTGAAAAATCTGTTGAAATTATCTCAGACATTAATTTATTTATGCAAGTGAAACTATTTTATATTTTTAATCTTTGAATTTGTTTCAAATAAGATAATGTATAATACAAAGTTATATTAGGCATCTAATAATGACTATTTTAAAGGTTTGTATTTTAGATTAAACTTTCCTTTATTTTTTATATGTAAGAGAAATCATTGTAAAACAACACTCAACAAATAAATGTAAAAGAAATGTATGAACATACTACAAATTGTAAAATCTTTTTTGACCCCAAATGAGCAAAATAAATGATGGTTTAAATTTAAAAAGATTTAAACTCAATGATATTTACAGAATATTAAAATGGATTTTTGACAACAAAAGAAGACCAGGGTTCTTTCCTATAAAAACAGCAGATAAACCTTTTTCTGTGAATTTTATTTTTATCACCGATTATAAAGAGAAAAAGTTTGTTTTACCAACAAATTTTAAACTTAAGTTAAATGAAAAGTTTGTTTTTGAAGATTTACATTTTAATTTAACTAGGGAAAATAATATAAGAGAATTAAAGCCCGATTTTTCTGTTTTTATAAGGGAAAAGTTAGATTTCGTTTCAAGTATTAAGATAGAACAGTTATATGATAATAAAATATTTATCAATAGTGATATAAATCTCAAATGTCCTAATAGACAAAAACAGTTTAATAAAAATACACCTTTTTTTCTTATTGCATTAGATATAGAAATGGTTACTACTCGAATAGGCAAAGAAGTAGGTAGAATAAGTTTAGTAGATCATAGAGGAATCGTAGTATATGATAAATACGTGAAACCAGTAAATTCGGTCTTAAATTACGAGACTGAATTTAGTGGTTTAACCAAGGATATATTAGAAAATGGCATTGATTATGAATTAATGATTACAGAGATCTCAGATATAATAGGAAAAGACACGGTTATTGTTGGACATGGATTAGAGAATGATTTTACTTGTTTAGGAATATATCATGATAAGATTATAGATACTTCTTATTTATTTCTTAGTACAGAAAGTAGGAGAGTTTCACTACAACAATTAGCAAGAACTTATCTAAAAATTACCATTCATGATGGAAGTCATTGTTCCATTATCGATGCCACCACTTGCCTTAACTTACTTTCTTTGAAAATACAAGAAATGCTTATTGCACATGATAAAGACAGTGAAAGAATTGTCTTTCACGAAAAAATCTTATATCATAATGGATATGAAGATTTTGTCAATAACCAAACCTATGGTCTTAATATTTGCACTACAAATTCTGAAGCACTAAAGAAAAATATAAACAGGTTTTATAGATCAAGAACACTTACATTTTATTGGTACGAAGAAGATAAAAAAATAAAATTAGAATTCTAAATTTTTATTACCATTCATCATCCCACTCGTCATCAGATGTATTTTTAATTTCTTGTTTAATTTTTTCTTTAAATTCTTCTACGCTTTTCGATTTTACATTTTTTTTACTCTGGAAAAAATCAGAAAAAGACCACTCTTTAGAAATGATTTTTTTTTTATGACGTTTTAAATCTTTTAAGATACTTTCAATCAATAAAAAAGTAGAAGACTGTAATTTCTCATCAGCTAGATAAGTACAAATCAATGGCAGCAATTCAGTACTTACTTTGTGCTTATTAAATGAAGAATAAAACATTTGTATTGTATTGAGTGTTTCAATTCTAACTGAAGGAATAGTAAGGTATTTTTTACAAATTCTATAAACAATATCAGAGCTTTTAAAATATGGAATTGTATCATTTACCAAATTAAGTACTAGAATTATATCTTCAGGTTCTATAATATATTCATACATACTTTCTAATATTTTTATCTTTGAATTCTCTGTGAACTTCTCAAAATTTAATTTAAAGAATTTTATGGTCTCTTTTCTAATTTCATTCTTTTTTATTTTAAGACCTAACAACAAGGAATCTAAACACTTATCAAGACAGATTATATTTTTAGTGTACAGACTCGTATTTCTAAATAAAAATAATCTAACATTTGTATCTAGAATATTAAACAAAGGAATCAAAACTTCATCATATGTTTCCAAATCTAAAGAGAATATATTATTTAACACATCATATTTATAAGAAATTTCGAAATCCTTTGATAAGTCTTGTATGAAAATTCTAATTATTCTTAATTTGTATAAATCTATAAATTCATTCTTTTTAGATTTCGCTTGTTTAAAATACTTTTTTTTCTGTTCTATACTATAATCATCAAAACCAAAAAAAAATATCTCATTATCTAAAAAGTATCTTGAAGCTTGATTGTTTTGTATATATGTAGTATAATTTGTTACAGTATTGAGATGTTTTTGTAATAAATTACTAAACTGTATATTGTCTGAATCATAACAATCAGTAATACGTGCTTTTTCAAATCCACCTAAAAGAAATTGCCCGTCT
>DWCF01001700.1:0-28359 GCA_018230265.1 Delias oraia | reverse complement strand
ATTGGTTGTATGAAAAAAGTATAAGAGACAATGTTTTCATAAAATTTAATTTTTTACTTTTGTTTGAAATTTTTTTCCATAAAACTTATATTTTTGTTATAATTTCATAAATTAAAACTAATCATTTCAAAACTGCGGCAAAAATCCTGGTCCTAATTATACTTTTAACATTTTTCATCATTAAATAATTTCATTAATTCTATTTATGTTTGTTTTGTACAGTGAGCAATGCCAAAAAAACGCAAAGGGGCTGATTTGAGCCGCAGTACCAGTAAAGTTCGAAACTTGCGAAATAGCAGATCCGAAAGAACACTTACACAAAAATACTTACAATAAGTAAGCTATTTATTGTCAACACTAGAAATTACTAGGAAATTATTTATATGGCAAAACAACGTTTGCCGGGTCAGCTAGCAAACTATACATTTTTCAATCAATCGATCAATGTTTTTACTATTAATACGAATAGAAGATGAGGGCGATAATACCATTCGGTCATCTCTGACCCCGTAATATAACAGAGTTAAACTGCGTTTTTTTAGCGAAGAGCTCATCTCCCGACTCGCAAAGACGATGTTCGACAGGGCGGACACCTCCCAATTACCGCATCTTCACCGCATCGCTCTAGATCACCAAAGCTCTTTCCGCGTGATCTTATTGCCACAGAAACCTCCAATTCGACGCCGCGGCGGCGCCATCCCCGTCCCGCTCCCGATCTTTACGATTCCACTAGATTGATACCGCGCCACGTGAGATTACTCCTCGGCTTCAACCACATATCACGACTCCGAGGGCAGTAGCTGCATATTCGTCCACTGGTCGCTCCGTTGGGCCTTGCCCGAATTATCCGGGAATATTATCCGGTGAGCCATGACCGCGAGCTGCGCGCAGTCACACCCTGCCATTGCAACAACACGGGCCGAGTTCTATTACTTCTGGGACCAACCCAATCACCACTCTGTTTCCACTGAGCGCGTACTTCGGGCCTTCAAGCGAAAGGCGAACCCTTCGTTTGAAGGCCCATCAAGGCCGAACAAGTTAGCGGCACGGGACTCTCGAGGCCTGTGACTACAACTCGATGGAGCGTTTCTTTTATCACAGTTATTTTTTATTTTATTTCGCTGGCCTTGCTTTTACTTATTTTATTACTATTACAATAAAATACAGATAAAATTCTATATGACTATCAGTCAAAAACAGTCAAAATGTCAAAACAATTTTTTTTCAAATGAATGACAGGCTATAACAATTAATTGCAATTTGCAGATCTATTTTTCTGCAGTCATAATAATAATTAATAATTGTCGAATACTTTAAATATTGAGAGTCTTTCATTTATTTTTATATATGATTAACAGGTAGATGATATTTAGTTCATTTTTCGCTAATTTCTATGAACCCTAAAAGTAAAACCGACGAAGCTTCAAGGTAATTCTACGATTAGATTTTTTCTTGCACGAATAAATTTATTCAGGTAACAGCCCTGATATAATTAAATTTTTGATATTAAGGTTTGTTTAATTAAGGTTTGTTTAGTTATAAAGAAATTATAATTTGTTATAACTGTTTTAAAATTGAAGATTAGGTTGTTATTACATGCGACTTTTTCCTTTGTTTTGTTTACCTCACCATGACATAGTATATTTGTATTCAGGGGGAACGAAGCATCATCGTCAAAATCTGATCCTACCCCAGAGAAACCAAAAGAAGATTCTACTCCAAATTTATGTGTGGAATCACATTCAAATAATACTCAAGACATAATGAAACGAGCAGCTGCAAAACAGTTAATTGAAAGATATTTTTATCAGTTAGTTGATGGCTGCGGTAACCCTGACTGTGACAATCAGTACTGTGCTTCTAGTGGAGAGGTATGATGCCATAACATAATGCAATTTCAGTTAATTTTTAATAGGAGTTAATTTAGGTAATATCATTTTATAGACAAGGAATTTAACTCCAAATGAGGCAGCTGCAGAGGCAATTAAGTTATTTTATAAAGAAGCACGTCTATGTGGTAGCATTCCTAACAAAGTTCCCCGTGTTGAAGCCTGTAATGAATCTTCTAGGTAATCAATAGATACAAGCAATAAGTATATTAGTTGATATCTCTACAATAGAGAATAATATTTAATTTTAATACAGTAATGTAGCTGAAAATAGAGAAAAAGAAAATCAAATGAATTCAGAAACACCATCATCTAGTACAACACCAGTCCTGAATGCAGAATCAAAAGCAGAAACTAGTCAAAATGTATCTCAGATTGATTATAAGAATTTATGTCGTAACAGTAAGTAGAGCATTTATAGTAAATGTTTCTTTAATAAGACAGTCTCAACATAAGTATTAGAAAAACTAAAATATAAGGATGTATATAATAATTTTTCTGTGCTTATATATGCAATAAGTACTAAAAATCAATTGAAATAAAACAAATATCTGTAAAATAAGAAATTTTATTTTAATTTATACTAGACGTTGCACCACTGACAGAAGAAAAGATGTATGAATTATGTAATCAGTGTATCAAGGAGAAAACTGCGGATGCCTTATTATGTGTCCTTGCTAATGTTTTTAATCAACCTTTGATATTAGCTAGGAGCTTTCTTAAAGTGGATAATTTATTAAATAGTGATAAAAAAGAAAAAAAAGGTAAGACACATTCTTTTTTTGTTTAACTGAAAATAAAAAACTGATCAGTTTATTGGGTTATTATGTTTTGATATTAAGAAAGATTAATAAATATTTAATATCTCTTTCATGCACATAACAAGAAATATTATATTTTATATTTTTTGTTCTTTATATTTATACATGGAAATAATAGCATAATACGTTGTGATTATATTTTCATTATAGAGTTGTGAGTAATTATTATTTGTAGATAAAGAATCTGAAGCAATGTGTTCATCAAGCGACCCCGATAAAGATGTTGACAGTTCTTCTGGCTCCACTTTAGATGTAGCTGCCTGCAGAAGAGCTTTTAAATATTTAGCTAGTAAAGTGAGTATTAAATTTAAAAAAAAAATGAACAGACTTGGTAGCATTTACATATATTGTGCATAATTTAAATAAAACATATAACACTTCATTTTATTCAGACAATAAATTTCAATCTATTATTTACCTAAAACAGGGATCATTGAGAATAACATGGTTTATACTTATTCTTGCATTTGTAATTTACAGGTGCCATCTGAACAGTACAACTCAACATTAGTTTTATTGCTAGCGACATTAGCAGAGCATTTACAATATAATGTGCAGTTAGCCAAACTATTAAGGTTGAATGATGTGATTAACTGCTTTGTGATTGCATTCGAAATTCAAGACCTTGGCTGTACGGATTACTTGGAGGTTGGCTTGCCTGCACTTTGCGAAGCTGTAGAGTGTTTGCCTGTGAAAGGTATTAATTTAATCATATTTATCCAACTATTTGTTTTAATACATTAAATCTGAATTAGACCAAATAAAAAATAAGGCGAGAACAACTATTGGAACTTAAGCTTCAATATACAATACGATATGGTGCGACAGTATGTACAGAGGTGGACTGAAACAGACAGATTACCTTCTGCTCTACAAATCCTACACTGCATGACAAACATAATTTCTAGATTAGGAATATAAATACAAAAATTAATAATTTTAATTTTGTTTTAAGTATACTTTTGGATTAAATAATATTAATAAATATATTTAACACGACGTTTCTAGGTCAAGCGAAGTTAGCTCGTATCTGGGGCGAGCAATGTAAGGAAAGCCTACAACATATTTTAGAGTCACTGCAACAATGGATTACACTCCGAGTCATATCCACTGACTACACATCACGCTATCAACTACAAGACGACGATGGCGTTATCTCAGCTACAAAAATGATGAAGGTAATTTAATCTCACAAAAATTCACAGTCTTATTTTGCATTCATTATTTACCTCTTTCATAGGAGATTCTGAAATTACTATCATTTTTATGTTTTAAATATATGCAATGGGATCTCAATAACTCGAATGTCAAGCGAAATGCTAAAAAATAGAATTAATGAGTTTTTGAGTTAACCAAAATTTCGAGATACATAAGATTAATTTGCTTAAACTTTGACTTATAAAAGTGCGATATAAGAATATTTTTCGACTTGTGGAGTTATATTTAGACAATAATTGAACTTACATTTATGGTACACTTTTATTTACATAAATTTAAATGCACTAGAAAAAACTAAAAGCATATCGGCCTGCGATGGGACACGATCGCCACGACATAATCACGACACCAAGACGCCACAATAGTTATGACCTACTGAGTCTCGTTTTTGAAAGTCGAGTCACAGAAAATAGATATTCTTATCACCGCCTCGTAGGGAAATAACGTTTTTTCGAGTTATAAAGTCTATTTAAATGGAGATCTCCGTATTTAGAGCTTCAGTGGAAGGGAATAGCATTTTTTCGACTTAATAAGGATTTCGACTAAACGAGATTCTAGTTATCGAGATTCCAGTGTATTTTCATCTGTGGGAGAGCCATGCTGAAATATATATGAACGAACTAATTGCGCCAGCTCGTTCGAAGTGATACCACGGGCTTACAGAATACTCAACGTCAAATGTTACTTGTACTGTGTTTCGCTGAGTGAGTGAGGATATCGGAGGCCTTTAAAAATGACGTAAAAAGACGGCAACACAACCATGCGCGGGTTGTAGCGCGGTTGTCCATGGGCGGCGGTGTTCTTTTCTATATAAGAGACCCACCTGCTCCATTGTATGCGATATTATAAATAAAAATATGAATTACCGTTATTGTCATATTTGTAATTTTTCATGTAATTTGTTAATAATAACATAATTTTAGATAGTGTACTACGCAAATATGTTAGCTGGTACAATGGAGTCAAATACGTTGAGAGAAGAATCGGTTTTTCTCACGAGTCCCCACGACTTAGATTCGTTCGGTGATGCATTGGAACATTTCTACCCATTGGCCTCTTACAAAAATTCTAAGCAAGCTCTGCACGAAGATCCCTTAGGTAATAACAATTTCAGAGATTATTTAAACCATTTGAGATATTAAACAATACATCTCCAAGGACAGAATATTTTTTATATGTCAATACTAATCTTGGGGCCGAAAAGTGTTAGAGTGGAGACCACTGGAGAAGAGTCCTATGTCTAGCAGGTGACGTCTTACGGCCAAAATGATGATGATGATGACTAATTTTTGTATTTTAATTATTTCAGCTGTTCATTTAGGTATAAATGTACTAGATGCTAGGAAGCCATACTTGCCTTTTGATGAATTTTACAACGAACCCCTCAGTGATACTATAGAGATGGATATAGACTTTGCTAATTATAAAACTGACATTGGAGGTGGTAAGTTTCTTAATTTCACTTTGAATCGCGAATTGTGCAATCCTGCGGGCTACGTGTATCTAATTTTTTTAAAGCGTTATGTTGTCCTCATGTCCTTATTTATGCTGACAAGGTCGGTCATTTTGAGATTGATTTTGATGAGAAATATAAAGGACGTGACGGATAATGTTTTACCATTTCAATTTACCTTAGAAGATACACGTAGCATGTATAGTATTTAGTATACTTTTTTTATTGTATAGCGGACAACGGAGCAGGTGGGTCTCCTATATGGTAAGAGAACACCGCCGCCCATGAACAACCGCGCCACTCTTCGGGTATTGGTTGTGTTGCCGGCTTTTTACGCCACTTAAGCGGCTTTTTAAAGGGCCTCCTATAACCTAACTCACTCTGCGAAACAGTACAAGTACCGTTTCACGCTGAGTATTGTGTGAGCCCGTGGTATCATTTCGGACGCGCCGGCCCAATTAATGCGTGAGCATATGCATCAGCATGGCTCTCCCACGGGAGATTATTATTTTTAATTTATTATTTAAAATAATTAGTAATTTAAAGACATCTCACCTTGAAATTGCTTAGTTCAATAACTTTTTTTGGATATTTAAAACATTAAAATTTCAGGTAAAAAGTTCTCTTTTCTCAAATATCCGTTTATATTAACTGCGGCGACGAAGTCCCTCGGCCTTTACTACGAGAATCGTATCCGCATGTACTCAGAGCGACGAGTCTCGTTACTGCAGGCGGTAGTGGGCGCTGCACCGCCCATGCCCTTTTTGAGGCTCAAAGTGAGGCGTTCGCATATCATTGACGACGCATTGGTCGAGGTGAGTCTCTGCAATTGATACATTTAAGGTGAGATACACAACGCGAACACCATACGCCGATTAGAGGCATTTTTATGGGCCTCCAATATCCTCACTCAGTCAGCGAAACACAGTACAAATACCGTTTCACGTTGACAATTCTGTCAGCCCGTGCTATCCTTTGACACGAGCCTGCCCATCTAGTGTGTCCGCATATACTTCAGCATGGCTCTGCCACGGGCGTAAGGTAGACAAGAATGTTGTGAAAACTTTTATTGAGTAAATGACTTTTGTATTTCAGCTTGAAATGATAGCGCTGGAGCGAGCTTTAGATCTGAAGAAGCAGTTAGTGGTAGAGTTTGAAGGGGAGCAAGGCGTAGATGAAGGCGGTGTTAGTAAGGAGTTTTTTCAGCTGATCGTTGAAGAGATCTTTAACCCCGACTACGGCATGTTCACGCAGCAGATAGATTCGCATACTGTATGGTGAGATATATCCTACTAATATGACGCGAAAGTTTTTAAGTATGGATGTTTGTTACTCCTTCACGCAAAACATACCAGACGGATAACACATAGGAATCGATGTAATATTGTGAAATTTGACCGAAATAGAATGAAAAATGTCATGAAAGTCTGGCGACGTCTGCCGAACCCACTAAGTTCAGTGTTTCCCACGGGGTCCCCGAGTATATATATCTGTATATGATTTGCGGTGTCATCTTTGGTTCATACATAGTATTAGAGTGATCCTTAGTATTAAACCGTTAATAAATGCCATGAATTTGAGAGAAGTAACTCTGTTAGCCATCATATGGGAGATGCTAATCTTGGCTAACTATGCGAATTGTTATACTATTACATTTTATTATATTTTTTCAATATTTTTAAGGTTCAATCCGACATCTTTCGAGACGGAGGCTCAGTTCTCACTAATAGGCATTGTTCTCGGGCTTGCGATATACAATCATATTATCCTTGCCGTTAATTTCCCTATGGCCGTTTATAGAAAGCTCTTGGGGAAGAAAGCATCGTTTGAGGATTTGGCTGATTGGAACCCGGTATGTAGTTGTAAAATATTATACCACGTCTATAAAAAAAAGTTTTAACGTGCAGACAGTGAAATATATAAAATATAAGAATCCATAATACGCCTTAACTTGTAAAGCAGAACTATAAATTCTTTGGTAATTGCTCGTTGTCTAGTATATAATATTAATAATATTGTATATATATATATATATATATATATTAGTATAATACTTATAGTTTTTCTAATTATTCTAAAGTTTTATTACGTATAATTTGCATTTAAAATTAAAGTGAACGATACTGTAAAAAATATTAAATACAATCTTAATGCTCAAGCTAAAAAGCGTCCTCAAATCATTACAGGTATTATACAGCGGTCTCAAAGATATGTTACAATATGACGGTGATGATCTGCAAGAAATCTACTACCAAACGTTTAGAATATGCTATACAGACGTGTTTGGGAACAACATTTTTCATGAACTCAAAGAGAACGGTGACACTATTTTTGTAACGCAGGAAAATAAACAGGTATGTTGCTTTTGTAAGTCCTCTTTTCGTTATAAGAGAAAAATTAATAGATCCCATATTATAATCGGTACACCTTAGTAAAAGTTCTATCAAAATATGTTATAATTTTCTTTATAATTAATTACATATTATAAAATTACGCATTTTGAGTCGTCGTCACTAGGTTCGTTTATATTAATGAATATATTTTTTCTTTTAAAAGTCCACCCGCAAATTGTGAGTATATATGTACCTATGTGTAATTTTAGTTGTATTTTTTAGATTGTCTGTTTTATTTCTTCATAAATAACACTGAAATATAGTCTACACTAGATCACGATTAAACTGATTAATTATCCATTTGACATTCTAAATATTGTTTATGTACAAATAGTTTAACGATATTATTAAAAATTACAGGAGTTTGTTGATCTGTACGCCGATTTCCTTCTAAATAAATCAGTTCAGACTCAGTTCAAAGCTTTTCGTCGTGGCTTTGTCATGGTAACGCATGAAACCCAGATTGGAACGCTCTTTAGGCCCGAAGAACTCGAGACTCTTGTATGTGGAAGTAAGGTAAGTGCTATTATAAACAAGCTATGTTCATGGGATTCTCTATGTAGCTTTATTAACAGCTAATGTTAATTGCCATATAAATATATAAATATTGCATCAGCCATTTTCTTGTTCCTTCCAAAGAAATACAAAATATTATATAGGTTTAAGCCTACCTCACCTTTTCTACTGTTAACACTGTTAACTCGTAACAGTTTCTATAGAATTCGCGCACTCAGGGAATGCTAGTATTGATCATGCATTTATGAGCCTTCAATACAACGAAAGCACGAATTAAAATTTTATCTCATACCAGCCTTCTCTGTTGAAGAGATCCCCGCCGTCTATGGACAACCGCGATACAGCGCTTTGGTCTTGTTGCGGCATAATTTCAAGGGATATCCACACTCACCCAGCGAAACACAGTACAAGAACTGTTTCACGCTGGTATTCTTTGGGCGAGCCGGTCCGTTTAGGATTCTTCATATGCTTCGTCTTGGTTATCCCACGGATGGTGATTAATGCTATATCATCGAAAACTGTATTTCAGAATTTCGACTTCAACGAGCTAGAAAAGTCGACAGAATACGATGTTTACACAGCCGAGTCCCAAACCATCAAAGACTTTTGGAGTATCGTCCATAGCCTATCTCTTGAAGACAAGAGGAAACTCCTGCAATTCACAACCGGTTCAGACCGAGTCCCCGTGGGGGGCCTCAGCCATTTGAAACTCGTCATAGCCAGGAATGGCCCGGACTGCGATCGCTTGCCCACAGCTCATACTTGTTTCAACGTCCTCCTTCTGCCCGAGTACGAAAACAAGGACAAACTACAAGATAGATTGATGAAAGCGATTAATTACTCGAAAGGCTTTGGAATGCTTTAATATAAGCACTCTACAACCTGTTTATTTATAAATAAATAATGAAATAGTTTTTATTTGAGTAGCTCAAGTGTCACACGGGTGCGCAAGTATTATTGTTGATCCGAACGCTATGAATTGCATCCACGGAGATCAAAGTAGAATCGCTTCAATATTTTACAGATTCAGTGTTTAGGCGATTCTTATAAAAACTAGGATATTTTACATTTGACGTGTTTGTTTAAATGAAATCATGGATATAATAATGTTTTTATTAAATTAGTAAACGCTACAAAAATAATCTGGACAGTTTTGCTAAAATTTCTATTAATAAAATTTTCTATCTTAATCTTAGCTAAAAGATTCTGATTGTACTTCTTATATCCTTCTTAGTGCTTTAATGAAAATTTCTTCTCATACTTTGAAAGCCCTCAAACGACTGAAAACGTCCAACTGATTTGTAATTTTTCTCTCCATTTCTAAAGTATGGAATACTTTGCTGTTATGTCTACAATAATCTGTAATCAAAAATAGCGTTTGAGACCGTTATTAAATATAAAGCCTAAGTTTATACAAGAAAAAATAATGTGAAATGACAGTGAATTTAAATTACCATGTTTTGTACGCATTGCTAATCTTGAAATAACGTCAAACCGTTGCTAATAAAAATAGTCGATTTTTTTAAATATCGTGTTTTTTCTAGTAGAACGATATGCACTCTCAAATTACACATTGATTTATTGAACAAAACACCTTTTATGGACTTATTACAAACACATTTAATAATTGTCATATGTATATCAAATACGTGATAAATCATCTTACACGACTGGAAGTACGAGCTTATTTTTTTAAAATTACCGTTCATTCTTTTAATGAAACTAGATCACGGTAGGTAATTTCAAATTCACTCTCAGCACCTGTGACATATAAAAAATACCTAGATAAATCCAATTGTTATATGATCACCTTATGATGCACAATCTTCTTCAGACGTAAGTCGTGTACTACTAAAGGGAATGGCTGTCTACAGGGCGGGGACACAGTGCGGATGACCGTTGCCTGTGGTACGTCTGGTGAGAGGCGTCGAGTTTGCCGGTGTCTGCAAGCCATTTTTAAATTGGTAATTAAATATACATATATAAAAAAAATATACATTTTGAAGCGTAAATACCGTATGTATATTTGTTATATTATGTATTTAAGGACATACCTCACTCACTAAATAATAATCTCACCTTTATCGTTTTCAACGTTTCAAGTAGTTTTTATTTTTAGTTCAGTACTACGATGATTATAATATATATACATTGAGATCTAGATAACTCGAATGTCAAGGGAAATGTTAAAAAATTCATAATATTCATTCAATATAAATTTGAATGCACTTGATACAACTAAACGGATATCGGCCTGGGGTTGGACACGATCACCAAGACATAATCACGACACCAAGACGCCACAATATTATTCTACGCATTACGGAATCTCGTTTTTGAAATTCGAGATACAGAGAATAAATATTCTTATCATCGACTAGCAGACAAATAACATTTTGAATTACAAAGTCTATTTAAATGGAGATAACGCGTATTTAGAGCTTCAGCGGATGGGAATAGCATTTTTTTCGACTAAACGATTTTTGAGTTGTCGAAATTCCACTGTAAATGTATATTACGGCGATTATTAATTGTCACATGATAAATTAACAGTGTTTAATAAAATAATAAATCACCTATGTTTCGCGTCGCAAGTGCATGCTGCAGCGGTGTAGGAGGCCGCAGCGGCATGCCTTCGCTCGTGTCTCGAGCACACGTGACCCAGTCCGGTGGGCGACAATAGGCCAGTGACCGGCACTGGAGCACTGCTACGCCGTAGAGATCGAGACATTGAAGCGTATGTAGGGGCTGCTACCCGTTCCACCTACGGAATAATTTATTTATTTTATAAATTTTATCAATTTATGAGTAACAATGATAATTGTCAAGTTGCTATAAATTATAATATATCTAATAGTTACAATTAACTTTACGTTATTAACTGAAATGACAACAAAATCATTAGGAAATGCTAAGAAACAAATCTTAAGACAGGTACCATCATGACTTGATGAATCTATCGAATGAATGAATGGTATAAATTATCACAATAATGTGCTTAGAATTCTTTATTTTAATCAACTTTGGATAAATAATAATTGAAAGAAAATAAAGATTTTGAAAATCCCAAATCCTGCACAATTCTTACTTCAAAACTGGTCTTTCGCCTTCTTCTGTTCGTTGTAGCAGCCGGTTCACTCTTTTTCTTCTTGACGGCTTGGCTTGGCCCGTTCTGTCCAAACAGCCCGCGATCCTCAGCCACACGGATCATGTATTGGGCGTCGAGCCGTGTTATCTCCTGCGCGACACCTATGTTCATGTGTATCCTATACTTGCTACTGACATTTGGTTTTTAAGAACTGCTCTTCGTAACAACGGTTTTGATGCGGGTTAGCAATCCATATAAATGATTTAGGTGTCTAGTATTTTAAAATATATTATTTTTAAGCGATGAAAAAGAACAATTATTTAGTTAAAACTATAAAGGCAAAGGCAAGCTGAACTGAGTTGGCAACGGGCAAGCCATATCGCACGTAGAGCCGATGGCCGATGGGGTTGAAAAGTGTTAGAGTGGAGACCACGGACCGGCAAACGCAGCGTGGGACGTCTACCCACAAGGTGGACAGACGACCCTATAAAGGTCGCCGGAAGACGCTGGATGCAGATCGCCTCCGACAGGTATTCATGGAAGTCAAAGAGGGAGGCCTATGTCCAGCAGGGGACGTCTTACGGCTGAAATGATGATGATGTTTTTCTATCGAACAATAAATAAATAAAATCTTACCTTCCTTTGTATAAGACCAAGGTAACATCCATCTCGGTCCAGGATATAGTTGATATCTAAACCATTTCCGAGGTTTGGCAAGTCCTGTACTTCAAACAAATCACAACTTGGAACCTGGCACATAAAAATATACGTGAGATTTGATATGATTTAACAAAATCTAAAGAAGACGTCATCTAAAATTACTTCGTTTTTTATTCAGAGGTCGTTTTGAAAAAATATTCCATGTTTAGGACTTACAAAAACATCTGGACTATCCTTATCCGGATCTCTTGGAAGATAGTAATTTTCAGTTATATCCATTTCAGGAATTGGTCTAGTCTTATAAATCCCCGACCGCAAACAGATGTCCGCGCTTTCCGCTCGCTTTTTTAACAGCTTCTCCTGACTTTGAGATCGATTTCTTGCTGTTGTTGGCGGTGAAGACGACGGCCTCTTAGGTGTTTGGCCGACAGACGTATCATCTGACGTGTCCACTTTGTCTAATTCAGTTCGATCTGTTGTTTGCAGTGTTGTACTAGAGTCCGTGACCATTGTTTCTACACATTTTGGTTTTGGAGTCTGTAGGTGCAAAAATAAACATTAAAATACGCTTTTTGTTTTTTAATATAGCGGGCAACGGAGCAGCCTTTGATAAGCGATCCCCGCCGCCAATGAAAAAAAGCCCTCCCAATCTTTGGTTGTGTTGCCGGATTTTTACGCCGGTATAATTTCACAGGCCTTCGATATCCTCACAGATACTGTATATGCTCTGTTTCACATGTTTATGATTTAATCGCTTAATTGTTATGAAGGCTATTTATTTGGCACCATGTTGAAGCAAATGCTGACGCACGTATTGGGCCGGTATGAAGTGACACCACGGGCTTACAGATTATTCAGCGTGAAAAGGTTGCTGTACTTGAAGTGGTACTTCTACTGAAATTTCGCTGAGTGAGTGAGGACAACGGAGGCCTTAAAAATACCGCTTAAGTGGCGTAACAAGATGAAAACACAATCAATGCGCGGATTGTGGCGCTTTTGTTTCTCGCCGATGGTGATCTTATAGAAAATAAGTTTAGAAAAAAAGCCTATATATTCTGGAAAAGAATAACTGACATGTGTATGGTCTCGGTGTTTCTTTTTAAGCAACGCGTGTCGCTCTCTAGCCAGCCTATTTGCTTCAGCAACAGCTCGGTTCACTTGTGCTTGATTCTCCGCTTCTAGGGCCGAATGCGTCTCGTACAAAATCAATTGTATCTAAAAATTTTAAAGTATATACACTGGTTACTGAATGCTACTCAATAAAGAAACTTTAAAAATAATCTTAATGCTGCCGATTTTCCAAAAAATAATTTGCCATTTACCTGTGGTTTAGAGAGCAACGTTTTCAATGTCTTCTTCTGTTCTTCTAAAATTGATTGCACCCTCTCCTTACCATTTGAGTCGATTTCTGATTCTGTCAAGATCTGTAATGTTTCGAAATGCCTTTTTAATTGTCCACTACTGTCATACATTGTTGCAAATTTAAATTTTCTACTGATATCTGTCATTTCTAGTAAAGGCTAATTTATAATTGAAGTAGCCACACACTGTTTCATATTGACTAAAACGACAATTAGATTACTTAATAATTTACAATCTATGCAGTAAAGATTGAAGTCATCGAGGTGGGAATTTTATAGTACTTTGATAAAGGTCTCTTTCAAAATGCTCTGTGCCTTGCCTCGAGCATTGCCAAGTCTCCTCCACGCCCACAGACTAGGTCAATCGGATCGGTGACGGCTGAGTAGGAGTTAGGAGGAGTTGCTAGCGCAGCGACAACCCCGTCTAGTGCGCTCACAACAACGGGCGTATCACTATACACCGCATCGCCTAATACGCAGACCGGTGAACCCGAATGCGGAGCTTCTGACGCGTCAATTCCAAGCTCGCGTAATGCACACACGTAGCTGCCGACTCTAGACAAAGTATACATTCTTATAATTTCTTTAATTTGGAGGCAAACACACCCTTGGGAGAGCCATGCTGACGCATTAATTGGGCCGGGTCGTCCGCAGTGATACCACGGGCTCACAGAATACTCAGCGTAAAACTGTACTTGTACTGTATTTCTCAGTGAGGATATACCGCTACGAGAAGAACCAACAAGAAACTCATAGGGTTTATTTTTTTTATCGCCAAATTTACAATAGTTTTATTTATATTTGCTAGTTCAAATGGTACCAATTGGTGCTTATGCAGAAGTTTCCATGCATTTTTTTAAATTTATATACCTATTGGTTTATTCTTAGATCTTAGTCCTTCGTTGATACATAAAAATTTCTTTGTTGTATTAATAAAATCTGTTTTTTACTCACTTATCACCGGCACCAAAGACAACTAATTTTCCGAGTTCAGGTGTAATCGGTGCCGCGGGGGTTTGAGCTTTCAGTATCGCAGCTAATTCACGCAACTGAGCCGCCAAGTACGCAGAGCAACGAGGCGATGAGGCGTGCGTTTGCGCAACGACGCCGCGTAACGAATTCGCTCTGAGAGCACGACACAGCGTGGACGCACCCTCACAAAATTCCCGCTCCTGAAATCAAAACTTTACGTAGCAGATAGTCTATTATTTTGAACCCTTTAAAATTAGCCGATTTGAAAGGCTTCTTTTAAAATGGTACAGACAACATCTGTATTAAATGAAACTATATTTATTTGGCTTCACATATATTAATCGAAATAGTTACAGCAACAATTAAAATACTAATTATTCAATAAGATCAGATATTTTTAAATCTTTTAAGAATCTTTATTTTTAAACTTTAAGAACCGTTTGTGTCTCTGGTACCTACTACAAACAACAAAGATAGAAAAACAAACTGACTAAAACGACTTAAACAGAAACAGTTTATTCTGATGAGATCTCTAAATCATTTTCGTATGGAGAAGATGTCAGTTCGACAGATTTTTGAACTACAAAAAGCTTACTTTTGCTTTAATTACACCACTGGGAAAGAACACAATTACATTTGAAACAATGTACTTCGCTTTTCTTTATTGACAATTAGCCGCACTATTTAATGAGAAATCCAATACGGTGTAGGGAAATATTTATTGGTGTTTTCAATTATAAAACCAATAAACCACTAAAACTGTTATGTTATAGCGGTCCAACTTAACGAATGGTCCAATATAGTACCAAATTTTCCTCTATTTACTTATTGTATCAATACTCCTAAATAATTTACATATAACATGCTAACTTTGCTAATTTATAGTAAATAATCTATATTTTGTACCTGTAAAACTATAATTCCTTCTTTCACTAAATCAGTCTGTCCTATGCTCGTATGCGCCGGCGGGCGTAGAGTTATAAATCTACAAAATAATACAAAGATGATGCCATTTCTTTTGTAGGTACCTACTCACTAGACTTTGGGATTTCAAAAAAGTGGTGTCTACTCATAAGTTTGTGTATCTCAGAATTAACATAACACGCAGATAACAGTAATACCAAAATTCTTCGAAATACCTGTCTAAGTATTGGGTAGGTTTACCTACACGAATCGCGTGAACTGTTAGAACGCTATAAAAAAGTCTGTTCTTCTAAAAAACAAAGAACGTAACATCTTTTAGGGCGCAATATACATATAAGTAGATATTTCTAGATATATAATAAAAAATGTTAACAGAATTTGATATAACATAATTAAGCCTACCTTGGGCAAACTCTATCAAATCTGTACTCTCCGGCGCAAAGTTGACGCGAGTTACTATACGAATAACCAAGTTGTTGTAGTCGCTTAATAAGTTGAGCGACTTTTCTGAAAATTAATGTGCAACACAATTAAACCCAGAGAAAAATCTGAGAACTTTAATTTTTCATGCTCGGTATATTTTTTACTAATATGATCGTTATGTCATCATCATCAGCCTATTAAGTCCACCGGTGGACATACGCCTTGAAGATAGGTTGATATTTGTACATACTTGGCCTTAAACGTGTTAACCCAACCGGTGATCGAGTCCTTATTTACACAAGCTGAAATTTTCTCTTCTCGCAAATGTGGTGGAAGAAGATCGGATAAACTGAAAGTATATATTTATAACTTGCTTTATAGAAATGTTTTATCATTGGAACTATAGTTATTAAAATTACTATTACTAATATACTATTAAAAACTATATTTTTTTTAACTAAAAAAGAAATAATTTACTAGCATATTATATGAAAGTAGTGGAGTATATCTACTTAGAGATGAAAAACAGATAACGAAATACAATACGTGGCGCGTTTGTAATGGGTGATGGTGTTCTCTTACCATATAGAAGACTCACCTGCTCAGTTGTCGTCTACACAATTATAAAAAAATAGAAGTTAATGGAAACCGTACGAAAAAGCTTTATTCTTGATTCGTATCCTTGCGATGGAAGCAGCGAAATGGACTCTCTCACTCCACACAGCGTCTTCCACGTCTTTGAAAGGATAACCTGCTTCGTTTAAAAGCAGTCTAGCTCGTTCAATTTCGCCTCGCGGCCTGGCTATCCACCGTCTGCGGGCTAGCTCCATTAAAAACAGCCATGTGGAGTGCCGATGCTCTGCAAACTAAAATTGGTAATTGTGTAGATTAAATTCGATTAGACCAGATCTTTACCTATATTTATAGTTACTAAAATATTAATATCTACTACATAACCTAATTGCGATCGCCAACCCTCCTGCCAAATGTGGCGATTATGGCAAATACCTCCATTGAAGGGGTGGCATATTTCAAGTAATGGACGTCCTGCGGCTGATATGATGATTTTGATGACAATGATGGAATATTGAATATTTCAATAATTTATTAAATATTTAATTTAAAGTATTGTATGACTATACAGTGGGATTTCGATAACTCGAATGTCAAAGAAAATGCAAAAAATTCGATTTAATGAATTTTTTATCTATATAAGATTTATTTGCTAAAACTGACTTATAAAGGTGCGGTTTATACGAATATTTTTCGACTTGTGGAGTTAATGTTCGACTTAGATTTGTGGTATAAAGTTAAATGCACTAGAAAAAACTAAATGGATCTCGGCCTGGGGTTTGGGACGTCTACTTACCTCACTTACGACTTACGGAGTCTCGTATTTGAATTTCGAATTACAGAGATTAAAAAATGTTATCAACGCCTCATAGAGAAATAACATTTTGTTCGCGGTATAATATATAAATTATATAAAATATAAAAAAAATATAAAGTCTAATTAAATAATTGGAGATAACGCGTATTAAGAGGTTCCGCGGAATAGCATTTTTTCGACTTAATGATGATTTCGACTAAACGACTCGAGTTGTCGAGTTTCCACTGTAATAATCAAAAAATCTCGTTTTATTTTGTAAAATTAAAAATAATACCGTTTATGAATATATGGACACAATAGAAAAGTAAAAATATATGTCATATTGATAACCTATATTTAAATATTTAGCCACTCTATCACGTGTATAAAAACATAAGATTGAAAGAGATATTATTTAAACAGGCGGTGATTATCATTACAATAGAAAAAACTCATTTCCTTACAAAAAGATGAATTTGAATCATTCACAGGCAATTTCCAGCAACATAACCTGCAAATCGGCTTACGTGAACGAACATCGTTAATATAGCCTACACCACCTCGGGGCGTGTTACCTCATCAATCCCTAGGCACAACTTTAACGCTTTCTTCAAACGAAACACGAAAGCCCGTATTTATCCGGCCCACTTATCTGTTCCAACATCGATATTTTTACAGGCAAATCATAAATATATACAGCTCATTTTCGTGTGCGTCCTCAACGAAAAAGAAAAGCATGTAGTCACGACAACAATATAATGCGATTTAGATGAGCCTTTTTTACATCTTGTCGAACCGAAACAGACGTTATTATGGTAATGGTATTGGCAGCAACCTTGGTACCTTTTGTAACACAGCCCATGACCTTTTCGAAGTATGTTTAAGAGCTTCTATAAGTTAGTAATTTAGTCAACTTAAAACTATGTATCAATAAAATTATATGCTATACGCATATTTATTTAATATTATACATTTAGCTATTTTAACTCACCTGGGGATAGTCTCCAAAGAAATCAATATCTTCTATTGCTTGATCTAATACGGCTTTGTCTGAAAATAAAAAGCTCTCCCAATGTAAACATTTGGAACACGATTACTTAACATGAATAATGCAAAAAGATTACCCCAAATTGAGTGTATTTAATCTTAAGAATTATTTATAGTTAGCGTATCTCAGACGATTATTAAGAGCAGTATTCATAATGAAAAACTTAAATACATAATGAAAATTCTACAGAAGGTAACTGTAATCATTTTATAATTATTTTGTAAGGCAAGTTACCGGTTCCTAGTTAAAAAGGTAATTAAACAACTAGTTTAAAATAGGTGTGAGCCATTTACAACCATGAGTTATTCACGCGATAACTTGAACTTTCGCGATACTTTCGTGACAATATTGAATGCATGGAATATACATCACACATTCACAGGTATTTTATAGACGTATTTGGATATGAGATACGTTTACGATCGTGCTCAGTGATTTACGATGGAGAATAAGTCACGAACATAACGTAATAAAAATTTCACTTTATTGCTGCGGTGTAACTAAACTTTTTTGGAAACATATATTTATCCTTGAAATAACTTGAATCCCTTGAAATGATATAAAGTAGATAGACCTTGCCATTTTCTTTATAGATCTATTTATTATTTATTTTGAGCCAGACAAACAGGAATGTTTTGCTTATGTTCAAGCATGGATTTTTTACGGTATCAGGTAGGTTTCCTATATGGTAAGAGAACACTACCGCCCATAGACAACTGCGCCATAGTCGCTTAAACAGCATTTTTAAGGGCATCCGATATCCTCATACACTCGGTGAAACACAGTAGAAGTACAACTACTATTTCACGCTGAGTATTTTGTGATTCCGTGGTATTACTACGGACGATTGGTATTATTTTATGATATATCAGACAAACATACCAACATATGATCTAGTACACGCAAAACAGTCGTCTAGAGAGATCATTAAAGTTTTTTAAGCTATTGTAATTCCACTTGTCGATTATTGATAATAATAAGCCTTGACTATAGCTTTAGTTATATGTATAATTCTGAAATAGGATGTACTTACATCTAAAAACATCATAAATTAAAGAGTAGACACATCTCATTTCTTGTTCATCAATAAACTCGACGTCCAACGGTGGCTTACACAGAATACGAGCTGCTTTGAGAACCTGAGAGAAATAACTGCTTCATTAAAATAAATTACAACAAATACACATACTAGTAATATTTTAATGGTATAGCGGACAATGAACACCGCCGCGAGACAACCGCGCCACAGTCCACGATTTGGATGTGTTGCCGGCTGTTTACTCTGCTTAATCGGCATAATTTCATTCAACGACAATATTAAAAATACCGTTTCACGCTGAGTATTCTGTGAGCTCATAATATCACTCAGCACGACACTCCCAAGGGTGCGAAACTGTTAAGACACCTCTCTAAGACACCTCTAAATTTTTCGGAAGGGAATTCGACCCTGATACCTGTCGCTTCGTTGTGGACTTATAAGACCACTTAGCTACGAAGCTAATAAATATACTATAATATCGATAATCTTTAAGAAATTTATTTTTATCGGAACAATAAAAATAAGAGCACCCGTGGGAAAGCCATACTGAAGTATATGTTGACGCACTAATAGGGTCGGTTCGTCCGAAGTTATACCACGGGCTCACAGAATACTCAGCGTGAAACGTGTGTTTCGCTGGGTGAGAGATATTCTTATCGGTGGCCCTTAAAAATGCCGCTTAAACGGTGTAAAAACCTGACAACACAAACAATGCGCGGGACATGGCGCAGTTGTTCCTTAGCGGCGGTATTCTCTTTCCATATAGGAGACCCACCTGCTCTGTTGTCCTCTATAGAATAAAAAAAGTAGCAGGAAACTTCTGACCTGGCCAATATCCCAGGCAGGTCCTGGAACTGTCTTGATAGAGACGGGTGGTGGAGCGTTCGGATTCTTGGTAGCTACCACCAAGCTCCAAGGTGCCCATTCCTCGGGTGGTTCGTCTGTATCCCTATCATCGTGAACGGTAATTTCTTCCCTAATTAAACACAAAATTATTTTCGTTACTGCCTTTCTTTTCATATAGATTAAGTGAAAACTTCATTAGACTCATGTTTCTATTATTCCCTTTATAAGCTTATTTTGTTATTAGTAAGTTGAAGTGGCAATGGGCTGACCACATCGCTCGACGAACTGACCACCGATGGTGAAGAAAGGTTCTCGAGTGGCGACCGCGTAGGTGGGCGTCTTTGGGGGAGGTCTATGTCCAGCAGTGGACCTAATAGGCTGATAAAGCTATAGATATTACGATTCGAATCCAGGATGAAGATGCATTACCATTCAACCTTGAAGGCGGTGATTTGTAGGCAACGTTAATAAAACAAAATATTCTCAAATTCTATATGAATTAAAATGGTAATCGCATACCTAAGAGTACCTCGTCGACTATTTTCATATACTATCATTTTCTATTAAGGAATTGAGTAGTAAGTTCCATTTTAAAACAAGAAATCTATTAAATTTCTTGTGACATATTTTTCATATAGATATATTACATACAAATTATAGAAACGTGAAATAATTTTTAAAATGATTTTACCGAAACATGTTGTCAGTTCTTTTTTTTAATTTATTGACAATGGAGGTTGTAATGAAAATGTAAATTTGTATTATACTAATATGTAACACTTATTTGTAAAAGATATTATTATGGTAATAATGGTATTAAGGTAACCTAATAATTTCGGCATATTATAATAAAAAAATAAACTTCGTTTGAACGGGTTTATCTTTTCTTCATAATGAGATCAATCCAACTTATTATTTTTTAAACTAAATTATTTATAAAACTCTATCTTTAAAAGCACATAAAAAAGTACCTAAATTACATATCTATATTATATTTTAATTATTTATTTAAATAGGAATAACTGCTTTAAGTAAATCTACATTTACGTACATTTGCCTAGAACTCCTTACATAACGTTGGCTTTATATTTAGCTTGAAGTTTTCCACATCGTACACGTATGTAGACTTAATAAATAGCAAAGTTGAAGGTCTTTTCTATAATTAATGTCTTATAATACGAAGAAAACTATCAATGATTAAACAAATATGGAAACTACTAAAAAATACTTTTTTTTAAAATAAGTAATTGTTGACATTTGATATCTAAAGATATATATACATTAAACTGAATATAAACAGATTTAGTTACTCCAAATTACCTAATGTTATAACATAATACGGGATGTATAATAACGTGTGTATATAACCACAGGTTCAGTCATACTTACTCGTCTCTTTTAAGAAATTTCTGCATAGATACTAAGCTAAAATACTGGGTCAACCTCCATTCTTTATCGCTCGGTAACACCAAGTTCTCAGCTTCACTTGTATCACCTTCCAATCTCGCTGCTTCCTCTTGAATAAGTAGTTCAGCTAAGAGTTTTGGATATACACTAAATAAATTATCACCACATTCATTAAGGGCCACCCATAACAAGTTGGGATTATAATTCTCCATCATTGTAAATTCAGTACGGTTGCCGCAAGTTTAGTTACGTTGAAATTGAGACCACTTCTATCTAAAGGGGTTAACTGTCTTTTTGTAGACACATAACTTTTTTACCGAATAATTTAAAATCTACATTGCGTCGTGTGTATTTTATTTGTCTAGTATAAACACTGATTGAACTTGACTACTCTGTCTTAGCAAATTGTTAGAAGGATTGAAAATTTCATTAAGCTAACAGATTTCGTTCTTGCTTTGATGGGAAAAACTTTCAAGAGCCTATAAGGCATGGTTGAAGGTAGCAATATGTTGAAAGGCCACACGATTACTGAACTGCTTCAAACGAATGGCATTGTTATCAACTTGTTGCGACGCACTTTTCAGGGTTGGTTCTAAAGTCCTGATAAAACCTTTTCATTAAAATTTATACATTATATATACAGATATTTAAAAGGCCACGTTTCGTAAATACAATGTACATTTAGAATAAATATTATGTTTAAAAACTACATATTATACGTAACTTATAATTATAATATACTTAAAATTATATTTTATTGTTGTTTAATATATACATAAATAATTATTTATATATATTATATATAAATAATTGTTATACTATATATTGTTGTTTGTATTTATTACCAATTAACAAATACTTTTTGGTTTATGTTCAAACGATGTCAATATTATTGAAGGTGTCAAGCCGTACTTGTCCACAAACTCAGGGCCAAAAGAAGCAATACCATCTTAAATCAAACATGTAGTTAGCCACATCCATCTCACTAAATAGACAAATAATAAAAACCACAAATAGTCATTATAGGAATATGTTGCATTTTTAATAGCGAATGGATTTTCCCATGACCCAAGAAGAAAGTTACGATGATCGCAGAAAACTATTCAAGAATATATGGGATACCGCCATGACATTGGAAGATAAGGACGCCAGCGATGTCATAAGCAAGCCTAAAGTAATTAAGTGAGTTCTAAGTTTTCTATTTTATGGCCATATCATTGATATAGGCACGTTGAGCCCGGAGATGTACATACTTATATAGCAAAATTTCTGAACAAAATGCGTTATTTTTTCACTAAATGAGAATATCTATATTCAGAACATTACGTTTGGGCGAAGTAGATCGAATTCCTATTGGCAAAAAAAAGAAACAACGTCTCAAGAACCTACGCACTGTTTGCAATAAATTGTTAGATTTCTGCGATCGGCAAGATGCGGACGATTTATTTTATGAACAGGTAGGTGCAAGTGTATATACATATTCGAGTATCTACAGGACAGAGATTTTTGCACTATATTCCGTTTTGATATATATGTTTTTGTTTAGCTGGCAGCTGAAGGCAAGGAAGCACCACCCCGTCACGCTGGTGTGATTCCAAATCTTTCAAAAAAACCGAAAGTTAGAATAAAGAAGAAGTTTAAATCAGAAGATGTTTTTGCACGCGTAGCTACAACTAAGACGACATCAGAACGGCAAGGTGACTTCAAAGGAAACGAACCAGGACTTAATTCACAAACTAAAAGGCACTCTATTACATTCAAAACAAAACTGAGTAAACATCACAATTTAGAAAACGCCAAAAAGGAAGGGAAGGATAAGAAAAGAACACTACATAAGCCTATCGACTTAACTCCAGGTATTTCGGAAGAGTTTTATTAAATCTACCAATGGAAGTAGCAATTGAGACCTTGATTATTTCAGGTGTAATGAAGTTCAAGTACGTTACTATTACCAGAACTATGCCTGTCCCTAAACCACCCAAGAAGCTACTGAATATACATAAAATAAATATAACATGAAAATTAAGACTATATCTTATTTTACTTCAAATTTTAAATTACACTAAGTATATATTTATATTACATTAAGTGTTATGGTTCCCTTATTGAAATGCATTTAATTATAGAATATGTTTATATTTTGTTAATGGACAAAAAATTTATAAAGTTTTGGCGAAATAGCGACGTGCGCATCATTTTACAATGTTTCTTAAAAACAGTGAGTTTTTAGTACTGGTTTAAACCTAGACTGATCCCGCTTTAACCTTTTGACAAAACTTACATTGGTTTAAATTTGTGTTTTTATTACATAGATGATCATTGACAATGTATCCGTTCTGATAATTTTCCTTAAAGACTTTGAGTAATTAATGAAACATATTCTAACACGATCAGTTTCACTTTATAATGACATTTATTTTTATATATATATTTATTTATTTTTACATTTACATTTTTTTTACATTTACGCCAGATAATTATAATTATAAAACGTATTATGTACGTAGGTGTAGTTTGATATGGATTTTGATATACATATTGGTAATTTGTAAATAGTACAAATACTGTATGTAGTGGTCAGTCAAAGCACCACAGAACTTTATTGATGTTTAAAAAAAAAAACATTATTTGTTATTAATTTTACGTAAAATGGGTCGTAGCTCAAAACTTTATTTTGGGTTTCAGTATAATATTTATACGGTCAGATCCAATCATATTTATTGGTTGAACGATCTAACGTAACTTCATAAGCTATAACGACTATAACCATATGAAAATGCGGATAAAATAAACAAAGTCACTAATATATTTCTGACTTTGGTTTTTTTTCTTACTTGTTGATAAGAAATATAAACTGTGACTACTTAATCTAACATAAGAAATACATTGATGTAAGAAGGATTTTAAAGTAATAGGAGCAGTTTTATGGGCAAAACCTGTAGTTAGAATCTATGCAATAAACTCGTTGCAAAAATGGATGTAGGCTTTAAAAGGCTAAAAAAAGAGAAGATTAATAAAAGCTTAAAAAGTAAATTACATATAAGACATTGACAGTTACATATATACAAACTTCATACATTGGCGACAGCCGACATCCGACGTCCAACAATGACATTATGAATTTCAATTACCTACAGTCGAGAAAAATAAAATTGTTGTTGTATTTTATTTTGATTTATATGATGTCTTAAAATAAGAAAAGCATTGTCAGTAGAAGATATATTTATTGAGTATTTTGTGCATAAAATAGAAATCCTGCGTACAGTGCCCTAAACACTTGTCTGACAAGTGCATATAGTATTTGCACAATGTCCAACATTTAACTAAAACGATTCAATTTTCTCACACTAATATTCTGGATATGTATTCTTTATTGCATAGTTAATGTATTTAAAAAATGTCGGAATACGACCTTAAGTTTCAAGAAGATTTAGAAAAAGCGCAAGCTCTGAGTTTAGAAAGTCTAGCTTTGGAACAGTTTCGAAGGCAGAAGCAGTTAGCTAGTTCAGGTACTGACGTAATTTTGTTTACTTCCTCACATAAGATGATATACGGTGTCATTTAACATTCTTGACACTATTTAGATTAAAGTTTCATTTTTATTCTTTCTAATATCACATTAGTTTCATTTTCAGTCTAATATGTTGATATAATATTAAATCCATGAACTTGTTTACACTTCATATTAATTATTAATACCAATTATAATTTTCCAAGCATAAATAATTTTACATTGTATTTTATTCATTTGTATTTGGTTTTTTTTACTAAGTAATGCATAATTATTTCATTAATTGATAGAAAAATAGACTTAGCATAGTTGGCTGTATTGTTTATTTTCAAGAAAAGCCAAGTAAAAGCAAATGAATTTAATAAAATATGGTATCCTTTGTAGTTGCGAGTGACTCAACAAATTGATTATCATCTAACATGTAATTTTATTCTGAATATTTTTAAAAATATTTATCATAACATAAGAAACGTAAAATTGACTTATTTTTTGAATTTTATAATCTATAAACATGATTTAAAGAAGAATATTTGGTAGTTGGTTTGTAGTTAGTTGAGTGTGCAATAATTGATAACAAGGCTATCACTTTGAGAGGAAATGAATATCGCTGACATCACATTATTTTGAAACTATAAGTATTTTTATGGTAATTCTTAAAATGCTTAAAGTTTTGGTAATTATTTTTATTTATTTAATTTTTTATTTAAGTTTTATAAAGTGATAATTCGGAAAACCTAATCATAATTTTTATATGATTTGCTAAATTTGAAATAGCTCTCTGCTTTTGGCTAAAATTGTATTGCATTAGAACCAAAAAGCATATCTTCTCTGTTTAATCAGCTTTATTTAGTCTCTGACTAAATTTATTACATACATATATATATTATATTATTTTTTATATTATATATATATATATTTATATATAGAATATAGAAATTGAAGAAAACACAAACATACTACTTTTAAATGTTTATATCCTACTTGTAAATGTCTTTTAAATTTTTATTTAGGAAAAATATATGTATTATGTTTTATTGATATATGACTATTCTGTGTCACATTTGGGTATTGTGCAGAATATAATGACCACATTTAAGTACTATGTAATCATAAAATGTATCATGCAATACAAGTAAATTGGTTAAATTTTCCACTGCAATGGTGTGAGAGTTTTATGTTTCCTGTCAATATTGTATTATGTCTGGAAGTTCAATTTGGGTTGCATTATATGAGAATCTGACATGAGTAAAATTTTTAATGATCAGTTGTTGTTTTATTTACAAGATTTTAATCACACAATATATATTGAAATTTTGTGTATTTTTTATTATTGGTCATTTCGTAGCTGAATATAGATAAAATAATCAAAATTTATCAGTTGATATTGAGTATATTGTTATCATACAGATAATGTTCAAGATGCCAATACCAGTATACGTTGTAAAAAGGAGAACGACGAACTGTTACCTGCATTGCCGCCACCACCTCGAAAGCCTCCACGACGAGCATCCAGTACTGAGACCTCCAGGTATGCTCTATTACTCATAGATCTTTCTTAGACAGTAGTATAGTGTTCTAAGAGTGAACGTTTGGGTGGAACATCGCTTAGTACATATGTAGTGATACTAACATGGTGATTGATCTAAGAAATAATTCAGTTGTGTATGGCTTTCCAAAGGCATATACTATAGATAACTTGAGAACTAAATATTTTTATAGACCACGTGTGTACATTTCTTGTAGTTATCAGTAGATATCACTTATTGTAAAATTACTTAAAATTATACTAGACAAATTATTTGTGCATATATGTATGTTTTGTTTAGATCGACTGGTACTAGTCCTACCCGATCTGAGAGCAAGGACCTGATATCATTCACCAGCCCCACAACTAAGAGTGCACCGAACGATTCTCATGCATTCCTCAAGGAATACATTGATCAAATTTCTAAGTATGATTTATTATATAGTATAGTATAATATTTATTCATGTTCTTTTATTATATCCTGAACCTTTTAATTTTATTTAGAGAGAAGTAAAGACATTTCTTTCATCATAAGATGTAGCATGCTTTACGCCAAAATATTATTTTTATTCTGGTAGAATAATTTGTAAGCTAACCCTGATTGAAAATATAAAAAATATAAATCAACTCAAATTTATTTTCTGATTAATAGTTAAATGTTGTTTATTTTAAGGTTGGGTCAGCAAACCGAAGAACTCACAATAGCATCCCCAGAACAAATTACCATGAACAACCAGCAAAATCAACGTCCAGGATCGAATTACCAACATTATGCATATAATTGCCCTCCATATATGGCAGTTCCTCCCTATCCACCATCTACTCCATATGCCATGCCAGTTCCAACACCTTATTCCTATTACCCAGTACAAGAACCACCGCCGTACATGGCTCCTACTCAAACGCCCGTATATCCCCCGATAGCGCCCTACGCCCAGACAAGAATGGCCGCGCCCTACAATCCTTACCAGCAAGTTATGCAACACTACAATTATAATACAACTAATATGATCTCACGACCGACTCGACCAATTTATCCCCAGTTAAGTCAAATGCACACGTACCCTACAAATAGGCTTGCACAAGAAGTGGAAAATGTAAATAACAATACACATTTAATGGAAAAGGTACGGATTTCTGCCGAGGCCAATTCTGAGGTGAGTTATAATACACTTGGTCTTGGGTTTGGTCTTTCCGTGTAGCTAAGTGAAACTGATTTTCAAATGCCTCCTATTAATGCCTTTTAACTCCTTTTTGTTCCGCTACAAATGAAAATGTGTTGTATATTCTGCGATTATTCTTTTATATTACTTATATTATTATATGCATTGAAGTTTTTAATACTTTATTGTATTATAAGCATAGTTAGGTACTAATTTAACTAAATTTTTTCAGACTTTTTGTCATAATTTAGAATATACATATATATAGAATTAAATGAATACTATTTTGTTATTCGAATTTCGTATTATAAATAATATTTTAATAATGATTATATATTGTATGTTCTTAGTCGAACGAAGCAGCGGACGCAGTGAGCGGTTTGCCGAATTCTCGTAACCTTATAGATTTTGGACTGAAATCTAACGCACAAGGTAGCGTAAGAGTCAGTGTTCTTGAAGCGTTTGACCCGCTTTTAACCGATCAAAGTCATACGGGTGAGTGGGATCATCTCATTATGGCAAAATAGCAAAATAAATTGTGATAAGTTTAAAAACGTAACTTCATAATTTTTCATATAAATATGTATAAATAATTTCGATCATTTCAATTTGAATGTACAGTGTAAACTCTATATAACGACACTGAAGGGACTGTGAAGAAAAGGTGGATGAAAGACAAGCTAAACCAACAAAAGCCAATTGATTTCGAAGCTTTAGGGAGTTTTTCGTTAA
>DWCF01001699.1:0-28365 GCA_018230265.1 Delias oraia | reverse complement strand
GACAAAATAACTCCTGAAAACTTTTAAAAATTACATTTATTTGTTTTTAGAAGTATTATCAAAAAATATATAGTTTTTGATTTTTTAAAAATATTTTAATCACGTTCAATTATTTGTGCATACATTGGAACATCTTAAACCGCAAATTTAAAATGTTCATCACAGCCCGGATAGCTCAGTCGGTAGAGCATTGGACTTTTAATCCAAGGGTCCAGGGTTCAAGTCCCTGTTCGGGCGTACACTTTTTTTAAACGATGATCGCAAACAGCTTTTTTATTCTTTACATTTTGAGTACTTCATATATTGTCACTTTTTTTTAAAGGAGTTTCGCGTACTATTCACTGAAAGAACGCTTCCCTGTGATATTGACCAAAGTAATCGACTACGTATCTAGAGAAGGCTCCAAAATTAAATCCTCAAGTGGTGCTGTAAGTACACTTATAAGAAATCAACGAAATAATAAAATCATCTACAATGACATTACGCTGATTTTATCTCATGGTTTGTACAAACATACTATAAATTAAACAAAAAAAAATTATGAAAGAAATGACGATAGTATATGTTCATCTTATCATATGTTATCATTTCAACTTTTTTACTAAGAAAATTAAGTAATTTTTAATATTAATTTCAGTCCGACAGTGAACTGCAGTCATTCATACAATATGTGTCAAAACTTAAAAATGACTTGGTGACAAATAAAAACTATGAACTACTAACCGTTGACACTCCCGAGGCTAAACGCTGGAACCAATGGATCGCGAGTTGTGAATCACCTAGTTATTTTCTAAATACTTGGGTTTTTAGTGAATGCTATGTCTATAGGAGATTGAGGGAAGGCTGCGAATTGGCGTAAGTATAGAACAATTTTTAGCGACTATAGATTTACTCTACGTTATTGCGGCTTCGTCGATGTGAAAATTTTGTGGTCCCTTAAAAACGTTACGTAGAAACCGACACCCTTCCGTCATGGGAATGAAGATAATAATAATTCTTCTTTTTTGTGTTATAGTATGTATAATATACATGTATGTTTATACATGTATTTTGCTGTGCGTTATAATATGTCAATGAAAGACATTGTATTACAGCAAGGGCTTGGCCAATTTCGATCCATTTGACGAGCAAAAAGACCAATCTTTCAATAACAGCATGGAGCCGATCTGTATCGTTGCTGAAAAGCTGCTTACAATGTTACCCGAGAGCGACAAGGACAAGAGGAAAGCAGATTTAATTACTTTACTAAAGGTAAAATATAAAATATTACATTACTCAATGCCATTAGCGATGCCAGTTCTTAAATTTTATTGGGGATTCTGAATGTTAGTAATGTATAAGTATCATTTTCACATATTAAAATTAATTTTTTATATAGCTATAACATAAGTGTTGTTACTCTTTAAAGAGTTGTGCTTTTTAAGACTGTGTCTCGCACCACTACTCTGTGGTATCAGCTGTAAGGAGGTGGGTATTTCCAAAGGAATACGAATTGGGGACCTTCAAGAAAAGAGCGTACTTATTACTTAATCGCCGGAAACGCACCCGCGGACCTGCAAGGAATATGGGCCTCCATGGGAGAAAGACGGCTTAACCTAGGTGAGCCTCCTGCTCGCTTGCCACCATTTCCGTAAAAAAAGTTATTCTGACTGGAATGGCCTCATTTTGGATTCAGACACTAGTTTAAATCAATTTATTGCGACAGGTGTGTTTATGGTCGAACAAATGCGATATGTCATTATCTATGGGTGAGCAAGTGACTTTAAAAAATGAGGCAGCCGTCAAGACATCGCCCTCTAGAGATATCATTGACCCCTTCCAAATGATATTAGATCTAAAGGATAAGGTAAGCGAGCTTTTGAAGTCCAAATTTAATAGTTTCGTAGGGTACCGAGCTCTTACATCTGTCTGGTGTATTTAGTTCAAATTTTGTAATTAAAACATCTGTTATGCCAATTTTTTTTGTCATCATCGATTCTAGTGTTGCGCGTGAAATTGTTTAAAAATGGCATTTTTAATAGGTTTTAGTCGACGATTCGCCAAAGATAGCTGATTTGGTTGTAACTCGTGCAGAAGTATTTTCAAAAGCCATTGAAGGGGTGAGTTTTTTTTGTTAATATTCTGTTATCTGATGAGAATGGCATGTAAGAGTTTGAACTGATTCGAATAAAAGTTCTGCAAATAAACCTTTTATCAAATTTTTCTTAAAGTGAGTCTCCTTTATGGTAAGAGACCACCGCCGCCCATGGACAACCGCGCCACAGTCCGCGCATTGGTTCTGTCACTGATTTTTTACGCTGCTTAAGCGGCTTTTTTAAGGGACTCCGTTTTCCTCACTCACTCCGAAAAACGTACAAGTACCGTTTCACGCCGAGTTTTCTGTGAGCCCGTGTTATCATTATGGACGAGTCGTCCCAATTAGTGCATACGCTTCAGCATGGGTCTCCCACGGGCGAAAAACTCCTCTCCCACAGTTAAAGATTATAATAATAAATAGATAAAAACTACTTTCAGAACACTTCTCTTAAAGCAAAATGCAGTTGCAACAGATTAGCAACTAGTGCCGGTATTCCGTTATGCCCGCAAGATGAAAAAGTACAGACTATACAATTTAGTAGATTAAACTATGGAGTATAAACTAAGTAAAATGTATTAGTATAAACTATTTTAGTAGTCGTTTTAGTATTTCGATTATTGTATTTACATATATTATTTCACCTCGGACTATTAGAGTCCGAGCGAAGCAGGCGTGGCTTTAGTTCAACCTAAGCCAAAGTTTCGATCGGACACTACTTTATGAACCAGTTGCTGTAGGCACAAATTTTTGTTAATAAGAATTTGTATTCTTTTCTTTAAAATATCTTTTCTGTTTCTAGGCTGCAGAAACACCTGCACCTGCGGAAGGCGAGGCTGCGCCTGAATTACCGCCATGCCCTGCGAAATTTACAATACCACAGGACGTTATGTTTGGTAATTATCAGTTCACCAGTGCGAGAGCCTTGCTGAAACATACGCTAACGCACTAATTGTGCTGGCTCGACCGAAATGATACCACGGGCTACCACAATACTCATCGTGAAATAGTAGTTGTACGGATAGTATTAAGACACTCGCCCGCCCACTGTCAAGCACTTCCAGAGACCGAATAAATTATAAATTAAATTATAATTATCCGTACCGGTATTCGAACCCGATTCTTTTAAAACCATTAAGCTACGAGGCTCTCAGCTTTCCCTACTAGCAAAAACTTTTATTCTAATTCATATTTCCTTTTACAATTATTAATGGCCTTATGTTTTTTTGATAAAATGTTTATTTTGAATAATATATTAATGTTGCAGAAACTAGGTATAGGTTAAATAAAAAGTAAAACATTGTAAAAACTTGAATAAGGCTTAATAAACAAACGAATTAATATTAAAGGAACTTAATTTACATTACAAGTGCCTGTATATTTCGTTTTTTTTTTAATTATTCAAAGAGTTTTGATCAAAATATTCCGTTTCGTGTTTTTCAAAACGTCAATAACAAACTTATAACTATATGTATATTAAAAATATGCAATTTCCAGATATAGTCTGCGATAATTCTGGCTATGAACTATTCTCCGACCTTTGCCTGGGACATTTCTTGATCGCACAAAAGATAGTACAAAAGGTATTTATTGCATTTTTTTATTACCAGACGTTGTTTAATTTCAGTTTTTAGTATTTGAAATGAGAGTTAAGGGTTAAATACATTTCCAGATTCGATTCCACGTGAAAAAAATCCCTTGGTTTGTGTCGGATGTCACACCGAGGGATTTTAAGTGAGTATTTGTATAATTAGTAAATATTTTCAGCGTTCCACTGAGAAGAACCCGCGAAATAACATCATTGGAAGAAAATTTTTTGCTTCCTCGAAATACATAAAAATATATAAAAAATGTAACAAAAAATTATCTCTGAGAATGCCTGGCATGTACATCTTATTCTCAAGGTGTGACATCATTAGCACTATAGTATGCTTTATCACATAAACGTCCCTTAACAGTTGTTTTTTCCTTTTGAGATGCTACAGTCAAGACACCCATTTCTTTAAATTTATCTCTTAACTAAAAGGAGCCAGCTTTCAACATCAATAAGTATTTATTTATCAATAATTTTCTTGAATTATGTTCTCAGATATGTAGTTGGCGCGTGCACAAGGGGAAATTATAAGAGAGAAATACCACCTGAACCTAAACCAGGTGATTACTACTGCAAAGCCTTATTTATCTAGTCTTTTGTATATGCATATAATTTCATTTTTCTAGGAACTTAATCTCATTTACTATACTATTAATTTTAAGTGATTGGCTGCGTTAATAGAAGTTCAGTCTATTTCTGCGGAAAATTGTTTTATGTTAGATATTTATTTGCTACGTAACCGATAACAAATGTTGTAGCGCCTGCGGAGGGCGAAGCTCCCCCCGAGGCAGAGCCTCCGAGGGTTATTTCAGCTGACGCATTGCGACAACTCGGCGAACAATGGGAGAAGTTTGTGCAAGACGGAGTTTTTGAAGTACTTGTAAGTGGGATTTTATTACAATGGAACATTATCACCTTGTTATTTTTTGACAAAATACTAATAGTATTCATTTGTCTATAGTCTATAATAATGTTAAAGCGGAAACGTTTGATTGTTTGTTCCCACTGTCGCATGATTATATGAATAATGGATCATAATCATTATTGAAACTGTATGAAACTGATGCCGTACAAAATCAAATGACCAAATTTGCCCGTGAAATTGTTGGATATAAGAAAAAACTGATTTAGTGGCGCACTATCTTTGAACGGAACTGCATGTTTTCTTATTATCTTTAATGCACCAATCGATGGTGAGAATGCTGTACAAAAATATATTACCAGAATGTACCTCTCCCAGTACTTTTTCTTTCAATTCTTCAAATCTTACCTACACTCAATTGGACAGCTTACAAGTGACGGCGTAATTTTTTTAACACGGGCCTGTAGTCCATATCAGGTTTTGACTGTAATACCAAATTTGTTTGGCGGTACCTTCTAGATCAGTGTTTCCCAACCTGTGGTCCGCGAATATATGTAATACGTAATCTTATTTATTTTATTAAATTCTATTTTTTTATAAAAGTTCCGTGAGAAATGTCCTTGAATAATTGTCCTAAGGGACTGTGGCCAAACTAGGTCGAGGATGGCTGTTCTATATTATAACAAATCGATTATATGAAAAGAAAAACTGCTTTATAATATGCTAGTTTAATAGTATCATTACGTCCGAAGCGCGTACACATTTTCATAAGTAATATTTCGAATACAACTTCAGTGCGACGATTTCTGGACGTCGCCCCACGTTTACAAAGACATGAAGCAATACGACCCGGGGCTTTATAGAAAACTCCAGTTCACGACCTGTGTGCTGTTCAAAGGTGATCTTAACTATCGGAAACTACTCGGCGAGAAAAATTGGAATCCCATTACGGGCTTCGAACCAGCTCTGCAGGGTGAGTGAGGCTTCGATTATTATTTTTTTTATTTTTATGGTATTGCGGACAACCGAGCAGGTGGGTCTCCTAGTCGTGGCGCAACAGTCCGCGCTTTAGTTGTGTTGCCCATTTCTACGCTGTTAAGGCGGTTTTAAGGGCCTCCGATATCCTCACCAGCGAAACACAGTAGAAATACCGTTTCAAGTACAATTTGTCTCACGCTGAGTATTCTGTCTTACTTTTATTTCTCAAGATATGTCTTGATGTTTAGTAAAACGCGTGAACCCAAATCAATTATCTCAGTTCTATTTCATCAGAAAAATACTTTATTCAAGAAATTTATCAGTAAACTGAATCTGATATAATAACATGATTTTTTTAGGTTTCATGCCGGCACCCGTAGCAGCACTCCGTACTGTGAAAGCTGATTTAATCTGTGGGTTACCTAAAGGCAGAGCAGATCAACTCAACTCCATAGATGCTAAATGGATGGAAAAAGGGGACTATGGGTAAATATTAGTACAAGGACTCTTCGCTTCGACATCAGAACCGACATCACCCTGGAACAGTCTTGGTGGGCATCATGACGGTTAAATGCGAGCACAAAACACGTTGTAAAGGTTTTCCCCAGTATTTAATGAGTTTTTTAATAAACACTAATATAAGTTAGGACCGAGCATCTTTATTCTTTAAAACAACCACACTTCAACTGGGTCATCGGACGCGCAGTGACGGTGGTGAGATAACCGCCGTCCATGGACAACCGCATTATACGCGCTTTGGTTGTGTTGCCGGATTTTTACGCCCCTTAAGCGGTATTTCAAGGGCCTCCGCTACCGTCACTCAATCAGCGAAACACAGTACAAGTACCTTTTCACGCATTTTGGAGCTCGTGGTGTCACTTCAGGCGAGTCGACCCAACTAGTGCGTTAGCATAGCTCTCCCACGTGCAAATATACTACCAGCAAAACGATGCTTGCAAAGCTTTGAATTTCGATGAAAATAAATCAGCATTATTAAATTTAAACGAATATTGTACAGGGTCATCCAGTTATGTGCTAAATGTGAGCCGCTCAAAGTATCGGAACGTCCGTGTCCGCAGTACGGAGACACTTGCAGGGGGACTGTTTGTAATTAGCACAGTAAGTCCACTTGTACTATTTTTATTTTATATCGGACAATGGAGCAGGTGGGCCTCCTATATGTTATAAGAACAACGCCGCCCATGGACAACCGCGCACAGTTGTGTTTCCGGCTTTTTACGCCGCATAAGCGTCACTTTTAAGGGCCTCCGATGTCCTCACTCACTCTGCGAAACACAGTACAAGTACCGTTTCACGCTGAGTATTCTATGAGCCTGTAGAACCACTTCGGACGAGCCAGTCCAATTTCTTTCCGAGTTTTTCTCTTCCAGCGACGGTATAGTAACCACAACGAGACCGCTTTGTTCAAATCCATGTTTCATACTGAATCCCTCCCCGAATACTCGCGTTGGTATGCACCTTGTGGACGCAACAGTCGCACGTGACGCAAAAGAATCGCTATAAATTCGCCCTTTCTTGACAAGCCCTAGCTGCCAAACCAATTATGATTGACCTTAGAAAATAGATAACCGTATGATTACCGGTTATTCAATTTTAATTTTGAATAAAAATATGTGGTTCATAGTCGTTTGTTTCTTTTACTTTAAAACTATAATCATTGAAATACATTTCTTATTGTTTCAGATTCAAATTATCATTGTACACGAACATAAAATGTTGGTAATATATTTTGTTAAATAAATGGGCTTTAAACTTACATTCTTTGTAAACTAAAGAGAAAAGCAGAAAACTGTTTTTTGGTTTTCTGTAATTTGATTATCATAATTAAATTAATACAACAATGAAATTTTTTTATTGATCTATTTACAGGAAACATTTATATACAAACTTCACATAAGTTTTAACTTTAACTAGTTCTATTTACAAGAAATATGTTACTTGGAAATCTCGAGATTTTTGACACATGATTAATATATACTGTACGTTCTATTATAAGCTATATATAGGAACTAATTAACTTTTTCAATTTCCATTCTGTTGGAAATATTATTAATATTATCAGATTTTACATTCAGAAGACATACAAAATAATAATTTTAAATTATTTATATTCTATTGAAAATATTCATTATTATACTATTATTAAAAATAGTTACTACACTTTGAGATTTGGACATTGAAAATTGATCACTTAAACCTGTCAACACTGATTATAACTACGGAGCTCGGTCGGAGACCCCTAAAATACTAATTGTTACTATACTGTGTCAAGGGTAAAGATTCAAGATGGTTGGAATATTGTGTGAATTTAACCAATTTGATAGATATGACAGTTATCTATCCTATTTAATAGAATAGTGACATTACAATGTTGCTTAAACTATCATTTAACAGAAACCATTTAACAGTATACTAATAGGTAACGATTACACGAAAATATAATTATTTTATAACCATTCTTTGTATTTCTAACAGTTTGGATTTAAATCTTAATTTAAAAAAAATTCGAGCAGCATAGTTCATATAGTGAAAACACTTTAAAGTACACGATTTAAAGTTTGCTTGGCAGTTGTAGCAAGTTTTAGGTCAAACCATTATGTTTTTACATTTGTATCTACTGACTGACCGCTACCCAGCCAGTGCCTCCGTCTGCCAGTTGAATTTGTATTAAACGTACCGTATTGTCGCCGTCACTTAGTATCTGAAATTAATAGTTTACAAACTATAGTAAAATATTTAAATTAAATCTTTTCTAAAGAGATTATTATTAAATTTATCAGAATTAGATTCATGTAACAATAATAAATAAAGTGGAATCTCGATAATTCGTTTTTTATATAGTATTCCAGGCAACGGAGCAGGTGGGTCTCCTTTATACTAAGAGAACAACGCCGCCCATGGACAACCGCGCCACAGTCCGCGCATTGATTATCTTAGTGGCTTTTTACGCCATTTAACGAAACAGTACAAGTGACGTTTCAGGCCCGTGGTATCACTTCGGACGAGCCAGCCCATTTAGTGTGTCCGCATTTGCTTCTGCGTGGCTCCCCCAATAGTTCTCATCATTTAGTCGAAATCCTCATTAAGGCAAAGAAAAATGCTATTCCTTTCTGCTGAATCATTAAATACGAGGTATCTCCAAGTCATTAGACTTTGACACTCAAACAAAAAGTTATTCCCCTACGAGGTTTCGATAAGAATATTTATTCTCTGTTACTCGAATATCGGAATTTCAAAAACGAGACTCTGTAAGTCCTAGTTAGTAAAATATTGTGGCGTCGTTACTTGGACTTACGTTTTTTCTAGTGTATTTAAATTTATATAAATAAATGTGTACCATAAATCTATGTCGAATAGTAACTTTAACTCCGAAAATCTAAAAAATTCTAATAAACCGCACCTTTATTAGTCAAAGTTTAAGTAAATAAATCCTATGTATCTCTAATTTCTTGTAAACTCGAAAAATCATCTCGAATTTTTTAGCACTTCTCTTGACATTCAAGCTATCGAGATGCCACTGTAGTAATAAATATAAAAATGTCAACTTACATGAGCCTGCTCCAGCTGTTCTGACGTGAGGTTATCAAGAACTGCTCCATTTATTTGTGTTGCCGTCTCAATGTTATCTAAAACAAACAATGTATTTTATAAAAATATCAATACTGCACAGGTATTGGGTATATGTTTATTAAATTAACATGTATAATGAAATTTTTTGGCGAATTTAATAAAAAAAACACCATCTTCCTATGTGAACCGAAATAATTTGTTTCCCTGAATTAAATCGAAATTCCTTCTATAACACCCATTGTACAGAATAGTTAGAGCTACGAAGGTTTTACTTGTTTAGACACTGACGAACAATTAGAGTTGCGTTATGGTTCTAATAATTAATAATTACGAAAATCTAATTTAAATAAAATTATTATTCATTAACAATAGATTTTAAGAGTGAAAACGTTCATTTGCTTACGTATAGCTATTAATGCACACTCTTGGCCGTCTGTTTCGTTTTCTTGAACTAGATCGACAGATTTGGTTCCTGTTTAAACGAAAGCAAAATGTTCTTAATTTTTCCAGCGATATTCGACAAGTACACTTAATTGGCCTTACGCAGTAAAACTAATAACTCCATATTATATTAATTGTTACTGTTTATGTATTAATTTTTTGCGGGGATAATAATTTTCTGCAGTGAACTAAATTAAAACCTATTACATTTTTATACAGTCTTAGAAAAATAGAGAATTTCAAGTTCTTACAAGGAAGTTTCGAGCATCTTATAAGCGTTAAAAATTTATAAGGAATACAATAACGTATGAATGTGAAAATTCGTCTTGCGCTGATTCAATATGTGTTACTTCTCTAAGTAAATGTTTTTCATTTGGATTACTCACCCATTTTATCAGTATTTGCCAAAACTTGTAGTTCGCTGGCATCGTACACCTGAAATATAAAAGTTCGCCATTGAGTCTACATTCAAAAAATCTGGTATTACTTTTATCTGTTATTATTTAAAAAAAACACCTACCGTATCTAGTATTTTACAATCATTAGATTCATCATTTTCCTCGGTTATAATAAACGATTGAATTTTAGACTCCTAAAAAAAAATACTATTATTTTTCGTATAAACAATAAGAAAATATAGCAAACACTAAGTTTAATTTTTTTTTAAATTACCTCGTTTTCGACTTGCGTGACTTTCGGTTGGTTAATAACTATAGACTCCGAGAGATGACCCTGAAAGATCGGTTAATAATAATTAAGACATTTTAATATAAATTCACTAAGCCTAATGTGATAATAAATGTTAAAGAAGCAGAAAAAAACAAATCTCTACATTGTAAACAGGTATCCATTCAATTCATAAGAGTTCATCCGTACCCAAATATTATTAGATTTATTTTATATTAATTATTATATTGGTAGATTGTTACGTACTTACACAAGCGTAATTGATGTGGCTGCCATACTAAATGTAGCCCGTGTGCTTGTGTAAGTAAGAAAAAAAATCTAATTGCATTCGATCATGTGCTTAAACGCGCTTATGATGAACGCCATGATTAGGCTCACAGAATACTTGCTCTGTATGTGAATGTAGTGTTTTATGCTGAATGAGTGAGGATATCGGAGGCCGTTGAAGTTATGCTGCTAAAGCGTGCGTAAAAAGCCCGCAACACAACCAATGCGCAGTCTGTGGCGCGGTTGTCCGTGGGCAGCGGTGTTCTCTTACCATATAGGAGACCCACGTGCTCCGTTGTCCGCTTTAGAATAAAATATCTCACCGTTGAATTCATGTGTTGGTAGAGTTGATTCTTTCTCATATATCCGGCGCCACATAGAACGCACTCGTACGGTTTTCGATCGCTGTGAATGAACCGATGCACGTTTCTGTTGTCTCGGGAATTGAACCCTTTACCGCACACCTGTAAGCGATAAAATCTGTATTATAGAACAGAAATAAAATCATAATATACGAACTGATCGTCTATATCTCCACTGACTGTGGCATCTGGACATTCAAATAATGTGGTGCCATGTCTGTCAAATGCTGTGTGAATAAAATTCTGAGAAAAACGTATATATATAATTATACCGGTAGGTTTTTTCTTACAAAACGAGCGAAACTGTGGTGGTAAAAATTTGTAACATTTCGTTTTAATGTAATTTTAACGTTTCAAATTCAAATATTTTTATTAGATTTTGGCTTCAACGATGCTCTTATGAACGTACCACCGATTCAGAAGGAAATTAGCAGGCACGAATTCGCAAGAAACTGCTGTATTTTTTTAATTTGTGTGTGCAGGAGATTGATCACAGACATCTTTGTCTTATTCAAAAGACCCACCTCGCAAATAAATGGTTTCTCGCCGGTGTGTATGCGCATGTGTTTCTTATAATGTTCCGGATAAATAAAGGTGGCGTCACACACTTCGCACTGCAGCGGCCTCTCACCCGTGTGACACGACTTTAAGTGGTACTCCAACAGACTGAAATTTTATAAATATTTTTATACAAACTAAATATATGCCAATTTAGGCATTATTATCTTTTTTAATGTGAAACTTTACGTAACGTACCGGCGTCTCTTGAAGCGCTTCGGGCAGTGAGGGCATTCGTGTCGTTTATCTTGGAGATGGGTGGCTCTTTTGTGCGAGTGAAGATTCGATCTTTGCGAGAACTTAGCACCACACGTTTCACATTCGAAGGGACGTTCACCTGAAAATTATAATAATGCAAAACAATGCTTATTTTATGGGAACGGTGGCAAACAAGCAGGAGGCTCGCCTAGGATACCCGGTCCTCCGCACATAGAGCCTTGGGAACGTCGTTGACGTTCCTATATAAATTATAGTATATAGCTTGTTTTTTATAGTATAGCGGAAAACGAAGTAGATGGGTCTCCTATATGGTAAGAGAACACCGCCACCCATGGACAACCGCACCACATTCCGCGCATTGGTTGTGTTGCTGGCTTTTTACGACACTCGAGCGGCATTTTTAAGGGTATCCGATATCCTCACTCACTCAGAAAAACACAGTACAAGTACCGTTTCACGTTGAGTATTCTGTGAGCCCGTGGTATCACTTCGGACGAGCCGGCCCAATTAATACCTCCACATATGCTTCAGCATGGCTCTCCCACGAGTGAAAAATACTATTAAAAATTGTATTCGACTAAACTTTACTTAAAAGGTAAAGAACTAGAAGTTGACAGAACCTCAGATCTACCTGATTTTCACACATTTCATAAGTATTTTTGAATCTCAACAACAATCACAGCGAGTCAAGAATATCATGCATACTATAACTTATCTACCTTAAATGCATGCGAAGAATACAAAAAGAAGGCGTACTATGTTATGTACAATATTATCGTTGTAAATGTAGCTTGCGAAAGAACAGTAGATAATTAAAAAAATGACTCACCAGTGTGTATTCGTATATGGTCTCGGACTTCAGCGCGGCGAGCAAAGCCTTTGTTGCAAATGGAACACAAGAAAGGCTTTACCCCAGTATGGACCACCCCGTGAACTTCCAGGTTGTGCTGTGAGCCAAACGCCTTTCCTGTTTACATTTCACGAAGAAATTTAAACATTTGTGCTTGCTCAAGTTACACTATCATTACTGAAATCTATAATTCAAGAGACCATCGCACCTGCGCCCGCGCCGTGACTCATATTTATTACTGTTCGCGCCGATATATATAATACTATCGCCCCACGGCCGTGCAAGGGGTTGGGGTGTCCATGGGCGGAGGACAGCTCACCCTAAGTGAACGTCATGCTCGTTTGTAATCATTTTCATTACAAAAAACTATCAAAAGAATGTAAAAAATGGATTGTTTTATATTGCTTACCTGTTAACGTGATTTATAAACTGTTTCAAAATGAATTGCATAAAATAAATGAAATACGTCAAAATTTACATTTTATCCATTACAGGCGACTCACCACAAACTTTGCAGACAAAGTCCTTAGTACCGGTATGTATCTTTTCATGATGTTGGAGAGTATGTGGCGTGAAAAATGCTTTCCCACACTGTTTGCATTTGTATGGACGAGGGCGATCCTAAAACAAAATCAATATTTTATACAAAAATTACTTTTTTTTCGTTAGCCCCCTTTCAACTATCTAGTACATCTCAACGATAACGGTTCGAAAGTGTTACTGACAAAATATGGTGTTGCGCTTACATATAAAATATGTTATGATGAAAAAATGTGTAATAACAAAATTTTCAAAAGATATACTTATATGTATCTTAAATTTTTCTTACTAATTAGATTAATATCTGAGTTAGAAAATATGTGATCTTAACATTTCCATCATGTTACATATGTGTAGCTATTTCGATTTTAGCAGAGCATGCCAGAATATAAAATAAAGTAACATATCCGCTATTCCGAAAAAAAGTTAAATATAGAAAGGACATACCGTGTGTGTCTTCAAATGCGCCTGCTGTGTGTACCGCGAAGAGAAGGAACGATCGCAGAGTTCGCACGTGTACGGCCGTTCGCCTGTGTGAGTGTTCATATGGCCCGTCAGCACCGTACGAGAGCTGGAATGCGCAAAATATATTTTACAAATTACATGAGCGATTTAAATAAACCAGGTCGCTCAAGATCGCAATAGGTGGTAGAAGCATATGCTGACGCACTAATTGGGCCGGCTCGTTCCAAGTGATGCCACGGGCTCACAGAATACTCAGCGTGAAACAGTACTCGTACTGTGTTTCGCAGAGTGAGTGAGGATATCGGAGGCCCTTAAATGTGCCGCTTAAGCGGCCTAAAAAGCCGTTAAAAGGCGGCAACACAACCAATGCGCGCACTATGGCGCAGCTGTTCAGGGGCGGCGGTGTTCTCTTTCCATATTATAGGTGGCCCACCTGCTCCGTTGTCCGCTATAGAAAAAAATGTATGATCAACATAATTGCATGGTTATAATAATGCAGTATTAGTAAATTCTCAATCTAAATACGTCTAATATCGATCACACTGATCCGTCAAATAAATCCAAACTAACTTGGAATAAATTGTGATCCCTTATTATTTTTATTTTCTATATCGTTTTTATTACTTCTTCGGGTGAGGCTTATGTCCAGCAGTGGACTTTAATTGGATGATGATGATATATGAGAGAAAACTAACACTATAAAAGGTTCACAAAATACTTTAACTTAGCGTCAATATTAGACAGCAGTGCAAGAATCAAAATTTCAGAATAGCATTAAACTTAACTGGGTCACTCTCCATTGCAATTATAAGTATTACTTTTCATATATATTAATTTATATAAAAAAATGAATTGGCTATGCTACACACATTTTTTAATAAAATATAATTAAGGCTAAACTACTCCAAAGTAGAATAGATATGATGTTACATGAATAGATTTCTCATATATTACAAAAATGAAAGAGAAAGAGAATTAGAAGAGAAAAAATAATTAAATATATGTATATATATATACAGAATATATACCTGAATTTCTTCTTACAAACACCACACTCGTGTAGTTTGCTCATTTTCTCAGCAGTCTGTGGGCTTAGGCTGTTTGAATTCGCGTGTTGTTCTGGAAATGGAATATCGAATATTATTTAATATTTATATTAGCTTAAGAGTAACCGCTTCTGATTTTCATCATGATAAATTTATTAAAAACAAAATATGTAAGAAATATTTTAAAACGATTTATATAAAATGTTGAAACTTACCCACGTGCGCTGTAAAATCGACTCTTTTTCTTATAATAGCACCACAATTACACAAATAAAGCCGAGCCGAGTGAACAGACTTCAAATGATTCATCATCCAGTCTGCATCGCCTAACACCGGTTCAGCACTTGCTGTGAATAAGTAATAATTAAATATAATATCACTAACTATAAATAGATATTAAATATATCACTTGGGACGAGCCGGCCCAATTAGTGCGTCAGCGTATGCTTCAGCATGGCTCTCCCACTGGAGAACACCGCTGCCCATGGACAACCACGCCATAGTCCGCGCATTAGTAGTGTTGCCGGCTTTTTACCTCGGACATCCTCACTTAGCGAAACACAGTAGAAATACAGTTTCAAGTACAACTACACAATATCACGCTGAGTTTTCTGTGATATTGTTTAGCAAAGCACCCACAGCCCTACATGGACGGAGGACCGCTTATTCTAGCTAAGTCTCCTACCCGTTTGCCTCCCAATTTTTATTAGGAATAATGTATCCTAGTATAGCATAAAGATACAAACCAGTTTTAGGATTTCTCGTACAAAACAGACATTTGAATTTATCACCAACAGCCTCCACCATATTTTCGTCCAACTGGAATGATAAAAAAATTAAAATTAACATTTTTTTAGAGATCTATAAAATTAAGTTAAAAATAGTATTTTCTGCTACACAGCTATGTAACATTATTAATTGATTTCGTCGCAATTAGGACCCAAAGCATTTAGCAAAGTTGGGTAGTAATTAGCAGAAGGCTTATGAAGACGGAAGAATATAATAAGACAAAAAATAGTAAATATTTCTTTTTACTACCGCTACCAGCTTTTAGATGTATAGATCATAGAACAAACAAGCAAATTTTGATAAATATAAAAAATCTTTTACCCGTAAAGGATCCTCCAGGGTCTGCGTGTATTCCATCTTACTTTCAACAGATTTCACTTCATACATTTCACCATCGCCAACCTTGATGAAGGTTCCGCCTGTAATATAATTTTAATTATGCATAGCCAAGATAGAGAGCCTCGTAGCCTAATGGTTCTAAAAGTATACCATAAAGCGAGAGATATCGGGTTCGAATCCTGGTCCAGATAATTATTTAATTTTAATTTATTCGGTCTCTGGAATAGCTTGACAATGGCCGGGGGAGTATTTTAATACTGTCGCACCCGTGAGAGAGCCATGCTCAAGCATGTGCGATCGGCTCAACCCAAGTGATACCACGGCCTCAGAGAATAATCAGCGTGAAACGGTATATGCACTGTTTTCGCAGAGGAACAACAAATGAGCGGAGTGGTGCGGTTCTTCATGGGCGGCTGTTTTTTCCTACCCGCTCCCACCTACTACTACTTCTACTACCTACCTGCTCCGTTGTCCGCTAAAGAATAAAAAAAAGATATTTACTTTATATTAAATATGTTGGCAAACTCACCTTGCTCATTAGCGGCGGCCATTATTGCTTTTGCAGTTTCCTCATCCCCAGACACTTGCAACTCAATGTGTGGTTCATAGTTTGAATCTGAAATAGCTAAGACATTTATAGATTGAATTCTTTATAATTCTACTGAACGTATAAGTGAAATCCGCATAAATAAGTTCTCGAATTGACTGGTTTGCAATAAAAACGATATAGAAAATAAAAATAACAAGAGAACACATTTTTTTTCAAGTTTAGGATTTATTTGACGGTTCACTGTGCTCGATAGTAGATCATGCAACTATGTTGATCATAGAATTTTTTATTGTGTAGTGGACACCGGAGCAGGTGGGACTCCTATATGGTAAGAGAACACCGCCGCTCAACAACAATCACCAACAACCGCGCCACAGTCCGCGCATTGTTTGTGTTGCCGGCTTTTTACGTCTCTTAAACGGCACTTTTCAGGGCCTCACTCACTCTCCGAAACATAGCAGAAGTACCGTTTCAAATACAACTACTATATCACGCTGACTATTCTGAGTCTGTGGTGTCGCTTCGGATGAGCCGGTCCAATTCATGCGTCAGCATATGCTTCAGTTTGGCTCTCCCACGAGTGCGACAGTAATTGTAATAATTGTGATTGTAAGACTGCTGTTTTCCGCAAGTCGACGACATTAGATCGGGGTGCGACAGTATTAAGACACTCGTCCGACCACTGTCAAAAGCCCTACCAGAGACCGAATAATTTATAAATTAAATTATAATAATCCGGACCGGGACTCAAACTCGATACGTCACGCTTCTTTGTAAATTTTTCAAATTTCCATTTATATAGTTTTTCATACAATCATCTGGCTGTTAATAATGGTCTGGCCATAATCAATGTGATAAAAAAATTAATATAGTACTTTTTTCCTTAGCAACCCCTTTTTTTACAAATAATTTCAAAACACTACACTACAAACAATAGTAATTACAAAATATACTGTAAATATATGCAAAGTTATAATATATAGGTAAATAATAAATGAAATCTGATATGGGACAAATTTGTACGGGAATTGAAATTACAGGCATGTGTTTAGCCAAATATGGATTACCCTGCGCATCATCATTCTGATCCGAGATATTCGCGCGAGGCACAACCAGTGATATTTCCGAGTTTCCATACAAAAACTTCGAATTGGACACCACACTAAGCAGACCGTTCTCTGCTTCCATTATGACTGCATCTGAAGATATAATTAAATAACACATATTGCTATTATTTATGGAATTCTTACAAAACCGTGTTCCGGAAATCAATGTGTCCCACGACATAATTTCTATTGGCCCAATCAATTTTCTTTATAACCAAGCTTAACACTCTCTGCTTACTCAAATAAAACATTTGTTTAGCCGGGATACAAATTTAGGACATCCTGCAATAAAATAATCAACTAAAGGTATTAACATCTTTATTTGAGCCTATTTCAAGAAGACATTTGAAATTCGGTTACAAGTTATTTCTATATGTGCTTAGTGGTCATGAACCAATTTTGATGAAATGTATTTTTTATTTGTTTTTTATTATATAGCGGAAAACGGAGTACGACGCTATCATCACCTCCCATGTACAACTAACTACACCACAATCCACGCTATAGGCCACATTAGTTGCCAGCTTAAATGGTATATCTTCACTTACTCAACGAAACGCAAGGTAAATACTATTTCACGCTTGTATGATAAGATATTATTATTATTAAGACCGAATATTACATATTAAATTTTAAATTTGATCAGATGGGCAATCAAACCAGGTACTCGTGCCATTGCAATACCTTATATGTTATATATGTTTTGGGACACAAAAATGGATTGGAAGTTATTTTTCAAAAAGTTGACTTATTACCTTCATCAATCTCCATGGGTCGGTCATCAATATTATTATCATCATCTTTAACAACAACAAAATCATTTAAGCTTAACTGTTTTTTGTTCAAAAATGATGTTATTTCATCAGAAAGAATTATTGGTACTTCATATGCCATATTTTCAATTGTATTTTCTTGCGATGATTCAATTTGCATTGAAAATTTCTCCTGGAAATATTATATATTTATACTTTATTAATATAGAATTTTCATTTTCCTTTTTTTAATTTTATATGCATATTTATATTTTATTATCTTACCATTTTATTAGTATTAGTTGTTTCCAGACCTTTATTCCATTTTAAATTAAAACCAGGTGGAAGTGGCTTTAATTTAGAAGCAGGCACTACCAGTTGAATTTTTTTCTTTAAATTATTATCTATTTTTTTATCATTGTCTACAGTGTTACTTTGTACTTCTTTCTTTATTTTTACTTGTGTTGATCGAATTTCTTCTGATAGACTAATATTGTCATTAATATCTGTCCTTATTTCGTTTAATCTGTACACATGAACAGAAACTCCTTAAAATTTTACTATTTACTAGTTAACTTATAGTAAAATTGTTTAAAAACACAAAACATGACATCATTTGTAACAATAACTTACCTAGCCAATAAATAGTCATATTCTAGTATTGTCTTATAGCATTTTGCACACAAACTGTTTTTTACTTTGCTTTCATCTTGTACTACAGTTCCTGATATATCAAACAGTAGCTCATGTATTTTTTTATTTGTTATTGGAGTCTGAAAAAAATAAAAATATTAATAAAATAAACAATTCCAATGTTGTAAATGAATACAAAGCAACCTAACCATGATATGGTTACACTATAGGCTTTTATACTTTAATCAGGAATCTTACATTATTTTAATGCATGCAACATGTTAGCTAAGAAAAAATCTATCAACTTTGTACGAACACCAATTTATTACCTGTGTGTCAAATATTTTAGCTTGAGTTTTGCTCACACCACCATCTAGCTTGTTGCAGATATAGCAATATTTTTCCATAGTCACATCTAAAAATATAATTTTTGTGATGTTTATTATTTTTAGGCACTTCATTTCATTTCATTTGGATAAAATATGTATACCATGCACATGTGTGTATTGAGATATCTCAATTTCCACGAAGGAAAGATATTTAATTTTAAAAAAAATATATTCATCACTTGTCTTTTAGCGATGAACATAAAAGTATTTTATGTTCGTCGCGAAATTCTCTAATAGACATAATGTTTCATTAGCTCACGTAAAGTTTAAATTCTTTGATAAAATTGTTTTTTTTTTGACAAAAACTTATCACAGTAAAAAAGAAGCATATCATTATGTAACATAAAAATCATTAAATACATAGTACTAAGAAGAAATAATTAAATAAAAATTATTACCTCTTCTCATACATTGTGATCGTTTACTTCGTCCAAACAAGCAATCACTTAACCAGAGTGTCTTACGTAAATTTTAGATACATTATTTTAAAACCATTAAACATTGTGCGTCAAAATATGCAAGGATAATAGATTTGTTTTCTTAGTAAAATTAAAAAAATAATGTATAGGTACCTGCTTTCGCTTTAGATATCAATAATTTTAGTTTCTGTAGGTTTTCCGTATTCGTCTAGTTAAGAAATATGTTGTCAGCCTTGATTTTACAAAGCAGCCACCTTTACGGGAGTCGCCATTTTTAACTATAGCTTATGTACATATTCTATAACTTTTAGTGACGTCAATGTAATTGTCAACTAAATAATTTGTCAAATTTACTATGATAATGTAAAAAACAATCCTAAGATATTTCAAACTATTATTATTAATTGTAATATTACCACACATAATGGTTAAATAACTATTTATTAGAAATACTATGAGATTAAAAATTTATTAACTAATCAAACTATTATCAGATATAAAAAATAATGTAAAGGTCGATTTAATGATATAACAAGAGCATTATTTCTTGATTCTTTAGTGTAAACGAATGTTCGATTTTAGCGCTTACACCAAAATATCAACGAGCAAAAATGAGAATCATCCACTAAAATTCTTGCACATAGACATTTAGATCATCCGAATAAATGTTCATTCATGTCATTTTGGTTAGTGCTGAAATCTTTTCCTCGGTATATTTATTTTGTCTATAAAAAGTATACATACTTTTATAAGCAAATTATTTTGAACTATAAGTACGATGGCACTGCCTGATTTCGTATTCATTGTTTTTGCCTTTCTCGGAGATAAGATGCAAGAAGCGATTCCATCTTCTTTCTTACTTCTTCAATAGATTCCACTAGATTTGCAATTTTCTGCCAATCATCTAATTTTTAAGATGTAATTTTATAAAGTTCAAACGTCGGATCCCACAGACATCTGTAATTTTGGTAGACTTCTATCATAAATAAACATTTGTCTTGATGACAATCCATAATTTAATCAATAAACATTCGCTAGAATACAAAAAACTTAGAAAAGACCGCACGGGTGAGCGAGCACTTCCAAGCATGCAAGAACCTTCTAATTCGCACGCTCTAGCACCGTTTACATCGAGCGAGTGAGCATTATTAGAATATTTCTTAGAATCTTTGCGAACGGACGGAATTAGCATTCGGTCGTCAGATGTGAATTAACTTTCAGAAATATAACAGATAATATTTCCTATTAGAGTTATAATATTAATACAACAATCTTATATGTTAATCATAAAGATACATTATTAATATTCTTCTTGTAGCTCGAGTTACTGGTGCCACTAGTAGCATCATATATGGCCTCCACAGAACATTTCTTATATTATTGTTAACTGGTCTGTGTTATTAGAATTCGATTGCCGCGAATTTGAATTTTTTATTTTATATCAAGTGGGAATGGTTGACCAATACGGGAAAATAAGCATTATAATTCTTTGATATTTGTCACAAAATTCTGCTATGATATTGGAAGAAAAAAGCAAGTACTTTGAAAACATCTTTTATTCTATACAATTTTACATTTTTTCACATCTCGTGCAGCATTCTAAATATATTTTTTCTTAAAATTTACAATAAAATTTAAAGTCTCTCAATAATATGCACGCGTATATACAATTTTTAATCTCACTCATCTATCATTCATACAGTTTATAAGCCAAATGTGAGTTAATGAAGAAGGCAGATAGGTGCAGCAACGTTTTAACTCCATGTAAATAAATTGTAAGATCAATATAATAACAATGAATGTAGATAATGGCAAAATATGTGATAGTATTGTCTGAATAATAAACATTAATTTATGGTAAAATAGGACTATAAAGTTCAAATTTTCCTTTCAACATCCTTTTTAACGTTTCTGTAGTTGTTTATCTAGAATCATAAGATATTACAAATTCTTTGCAATTTTATCTAGTTTGTAGATAAATATAATAGTATTTTGCGGGCGTGAGTATTTTGTCGTCACTATTTATCATTTGAAATGTATTTCATTGCACAGTAGGATTGTAGAGTGTTGAAATGAAAGATTATTTGTGTTGACATGTATTTAATGTTAAACATGTAACTACTTCCTAATACCAAAAGGTAAGCTAAGAAATAAGAAAACAAAATTAGAAATAATGTTACATTATTTTGTTGGCTAGAGTGCTGTTTTGTTATAGAGTCAGACGGGTTCGTGCGTGTAACAACAATGTGAATATGTATAATAACTGTCATGTTTTAGAGCCTTACTTTTGATGAAATCTGATTGTAATATTTGATACATTTACAAGATATAAATGTGTTTTAATAATACAATATGTTTTTACAATTATTTTCAAGAGTAAGGAAAGTGATGCTCAATTCGATTATCATTAAATTATAGACAAGACTGGCTAGACTTCATCAATATTCATATCGAAATACAAAAAAAATACCCCAAAGTTTAGAATTTTTCTAGTTTTACCTCTTGTCTATAACTTATTCATATCATATTAACAAGGAATTTTTTTATTTAAATAATTCAAAATGAATAAATTTAAAACAAAGTGAGAGCTATTCACGACATCAATTACTAAACACTAAGACATTTATTCCTTTTCGAAAATATTTCTAGAGAAAAAGATATGCATCTATTTAGTTGATAACAATGCTATTCAGGACTATTGTGTTTACTATAACACTGTTTACGCTATGAATGTTAATTTAAAGCATTTATTATAACTACTTTAACAAAATTTAATACCTAGTTAGCTATTTGCCAGTTGTGTTAAGGTTACTTCTCCTTTTTAAGTGTTTCATTAATATAGAACATATTATTATACCATACCATAAACAGTTATATAGCATGCTACCACAACTCACACCGTAAGTATCTAAATCTTATACATAGAAAAAATAATATTCATTTTCGATATTCTTGACCAGCGCACAAGGAACTACGTGAAAACCAAATGGACTAACAATAAAAGAACATTACACGACAGGTTCTGAACCACTGGCCACATAAAAGTATACTATTATTATAGGCCAATTGTTTATATAGAATATCTGTTTCGTTTCCATCTAGTTAAATATAATTGACATCGCAATGAGACTTACTACTAGTCTATAAAGTGCTAGAACTTACACTTACATTTGGTTCATAAAATTTCACAATTATTAAACGAAATCCATGCAAAACCTGAAAAAACATGCACACTCCAAGCTTGAAACAAAAATAAAAGTCACTTTTCTCTAACTTATATCCAATATATTATATTTCTTGTACAATTCACAACTGTCAATCATGAACAACCAGAATCTATCAAATATGCACAGAAATATTTTTCACACTTAAGGGAAAATAATGTAACAAAATATCTATGAATAAAGTAAAATTGAAGAACTAAACATATATCTAATACAGTCACTAGAAACGGAAAAATCTCAGCCCATTCTCCTATTCTTGAAAAAGGCTGACCTCAGACACAAAACTAAAATCTAATTTACTTCAAATATAAGGGAATAATGCTTACAACACCTAAACCGCTACTTATACAAAATAATATGCGTATGCATTTCTGAAACCACCCCAATGCAATAAAACAAAAATAAAAACATAAATCATGGAAATGTAGAAAATGTGTTAACATGAGAAAGATCTTGTTATTGTGTCTAAAATTAACTAAATGTTAATGTCTTTATAACAGTGATCTAAATCACATGTAAAATTAAGGAATAATGTTGCCATTGTGAAATATTCACCCTCGCTATGGGCAAATGTGAAATGGGATAATTGAGTTTTTCTAGAATTTTATAAAAATCCAAGAAGGCGGCAATATAAATGTTCTATTAAATTAACTGTTTTTTATAGTTTTCTCTAATATTGTGGGGTGAATAGAAATGAACACTGGCAACCCCGTTTCTCCCTCCCCGCACTCGTAGTGATGTGGCTGTGTGTGTGTGTGTAGCCGTCCGTCTTGATATGTGTGTTTGTGTGCCGCCACAACGCCATTTAACTAGAAGCAAATACGTTTATGTCAGTATGTTTGCATTCAATGGCGATCGTTTTCGAAAAACATTGTCGCTTTATTTTACTTCTATAACAACGTATAAAGTAACTAAGCCTTTCAACGTAGGATATATACGAAGATACAGAGTACGCTATGCCTTTCAAAATTACAGTTTGTAACTGATTCTCGTTTAGCGAATTCTGTGATTATATTATAAATTTGTTGATATTATAAACTTGGATGTATGACACGTTTTTCGATACGATCAAAGACGTAAACAGAAGAATGTGAAAACTGAAAGGTTAAAAAACATAAATAATGAAACTAAAACGAACGACTGTAAGACGTCGATCAATAGCTCGTATTATCTACAAATTTAGATTTATATAAGGTCTAAAAAATTATTTGTCTTCTTGATATGTAGGTGCCCAAATAAGCTACATTTGCACGCGCATGACATGCTCCACAATGTCATCTATAAATTTTACATCTGACAGACGGGGAAAGCTGGTACTGTCGCGCACAAAACATCGTTTCTATAACGCTTTATATTAAACTACAAAAAGTAGCGCAAGTACAAATCTATTAAAAGCTTAAAAGCGATACTTTCATAAAATATCGGATCATCGTGTGCGCGACTGTACAATAGTATGTATAATTATTCTTAGGCTAAGCGCTGCTATAGATACCAATTGACGTTATCCATTTAAATATAATGATTTAATTACGACGATATGTCATTCTCTTGCCTATGTCACCTTATTGGTGTTCAAATGTTTCCACCTTAACTGCTTTTTCAATAATACTTGCAATAACCAATATGATTTATAATACTTAATAAAAATTATATAATTGTTTATCAAGGTGACATTGCTTTATAATTTCATAATATATATAATTTGGGTGACAATTATTACATTCAAATGAATTCATATGATGTACTTATGGTAATTACATTTACATCGCGTTAATTAATCTATTTTTACATGACACTTGAGTACTTGATTGTACATTATATTCTATCCGCAAAATAATAATTCACGAATAGCAATATTATTTACAATAAATTTCTTTTCGATATCTTTAATTAATCTTACGACTTTGGCTAATTTATTTGGCATAGAAAATACAAAAACAAAATAACAAGCAATATAATAAAATAACCGTCAAATGCTCTAGTGTCAATAGATAAATTTAAAATAGGAAACACATTTAAATTTCGAAGACTGTATAAATTTCATATAAGAATATATAACATTATTATTCATTATTAAAATAAATGTAATGTTATAGAAATCTTGACGCCCTTTATATATTCACTTGCTCGCCCTTTTGTTGGGAGCGTCTTATTCATCGAATGCACCGCACTTGCACATCTTGTCTTTACAAGTGAATACATAAAAGCCGAAACCACCTATGGTCCCTACAACAAACTGTTAAAGATATAAGTATGTCAACATTCGGTTTAAAAGTCCGTAAAATTTTCGACAAGAGTAAAATTTCAAAACTGCATTTCACAGGTTTTATTTAAATCAAACATGGCAACATATGATGTTTTTAAAATAGGCCATTCTCTAAATTCAGCGAAAACACATACGGAAATAAATTAACAACGATAGAACCTTATTGGTATCTTAAAATTGTGCACAATTTCATCTAAATATTTTACAATTCACGAACAGAACGAAACGTTTATACAACGATATTAAAATAGGTTCACTTGTTGAGACTTTCAGTTGATTGTTTTCCTAATCTCCACTGGGTCATTCGAACCAACACTATGATGCTTCTATTGAATTCCCAAAAACGGCCCAAAATCGTTAACGTCTATGCAATAAATCCTTAATTCAAATATTTCTCAAGTGCACGTTTACCACATAGCAGCTACAACGCTAACACACTTCTGTGACATGCCGATTCTTAAATCAGCAGTAGTCATACAAATCAACTAAAAATCCCATACAAAGTACTGGGTAACATCAATCTTTGGCGTTTTCACTCCCATTCCACTGGGCTTTGGTCCGTTCAAATTATTCTTAACATGTCTTTTTACCGCCCCATATTTATAATACATTAACTAATTGAATGGGCCTTACTAGTAATCGTGTTCGATTCCGTTATTCTGGCCTTGCCTCTGGCTGTCTTCCTGGTTCAGGCTGTGGCTCTTGGGCTGGCTCTGGCCTTTGCCCTGCCCGATTTGTCGCGACGAGGAGAAACACAGCTTCATGACAAACGGGAATTTCGCACCTGGAATATTCGGCGGACAAGTGTTAAAGTATGACAATCATTTGAAAATGAGGCAAATGTTTCAAAAGCTCTGACCACAGAAGTGCATCAAGTTTAAATATAAAAACTAGGATTGACAACAATTTAGATGATTTTTGATTAGCTAGAACGTTAACTTGGCGATAGAAGAATGAATTTTGTACAGTTAGAAATATACGCAATGAAGTCGAGCTTTGCGTGCTGTTCCATTTACCTGGGTGGTTAATAGTCGCGTGGTTGCAAGCCATGATGGCCATTACCGACTGCGATATGTTCTGGAACTCCATCAAGCCCGACGAAGACCTGGAAAAAACCAATGAGATAATTAATAAATATACCACTGAAGTAGTTAAGTTCAAATTAATTAAAGTATCAACAACCAATTAAATATCGAAATATATATTTTTTTATAATGACTATCTCGGAATGCCATACGGCCATTGCAGGTTAACGAATTAGCTTAATGTGACTAGGTGGCGAACGGGATAGCTCACCGAGAGTGGGTAGCGCAAGGGCGTCTCCTACGAGACTCGTACCTCGGCTCTGCCGTCGTAAGGAATTTAATGAGATGGGCCGCCGAGCGGTAACTCATTAAGATGAGTAGTAAGCATCGGCAATTAGAGTTAAAATAAATCAATATCTATTTATTTTTATTTGGCTATGGGCTTCAACGTAATTTACTTATGACTAAGTTTACACCGACTAAAAAAAGGCAGCAAACTGCACTGCGGCATTTACTACAACGACGCATCTTTTGACTGTTTGTTTGAGCGGGCCCTATGCATAGCTTGTATATTTTTGTTTTTGTCCTCTCTGGGCTATTGTCGGGAGCTCTAGGTCATGTAAGTCATCATGACGTACATACCACGGCGCCCCAGTCGGCACTCGCATGAACCGCGACTGGATCACCTACAGACGTGAAATATCTTTACCTTACCTTTCGCTTTTGAGCGGAAACTTAGAGATCGTGTGCGGAGATGTGACGCCGTAGTCTGAAAAAACTGTCAACAGCTGCTCTTCTGATACATCCGGAGGCGTGTTAAAGAAATGCACCACCTGCAAAATATTAACATAATAATTACTTTAATTAATTATGAGAGCCTCATAGTTAAGTGGTTTGGTAAATCTACCATTAAGTGAGAGGTGTCGGGTTCGAATTCCGGTTAGGACGTATGATTTTATTTATAATTTAATCGGTCTCTGGAGGGACTTGACAGTGGCTAGGCGAGTATTTTAATACTGTATTTCCAAACCAATACGACTTGGGGACCTTCAAGAAAAGAGTGTACATTTTCCTTAAAGGCCGATAACGCACCCGCGGCTCTGCAAGGGCTGGAAGTATCCATGATCACAGGACCGCTTGCCCTAGATGAGCCTCCTGTTCGTTTGCCACCGTTAATATAAAAGAAAATCGCATGCTGTACCATATGCCAACTAACGCACTAATTGCGTTGGTGGGCCGGCTCGCCCGAAGTGATACCACGGAATCACAGAATACTCAGCGTGAAATGGTAGTTGTATTTGAAACGACACTTCTACTATGTTTCGCTGAGTGAATGAAGATATCAGAGGCCCTTAAAGATGCCGCTCAACCGGCGTACCTAAATTGCCGGCAACACAACCAATTCGCGGAGATACATCTACTCCGTTGTCCACTGTACCATAAAATAAAATGAAATGCTGAATTTTTAAAGAGAATACCTATTTTCTTTTTGAATTACATTTCTTAAATTAGAGATACGTGAAATGCATGAATTACCTTGGACGGCGGCTGTATCCTATTCTTGTGTATGGAGGCCGGCGTGAGGAATCGATTATTTTTGTTGCTTACGTAATCCTTGAACGACGGAGACTTGTCATGTAATGGGTACGGGTTCATTACCTCAGACAAATATGCTTGCTTTGAGAACCTGCAAAACATTATACATATGCCTCATTATCTATATTAAATAAAAATTGATTTATAAAATAAGTTTCTAAAACATTTTTTCAATTACAACGTAATAAATTAATGGTGCCATGTTTCAACGTGTTTTAAGCAGATTATAGAAATAAGAGCCAATGGTAATATAATTTGCAATTATAAGAAATAACGGTTTAATGATAGTTGGAATATTTATTTAAAGCAGGACCTTTGAAAAACGAGGACGACACATCAATGCTAGTTATACTCACGCAAGCGTCAGTGTGTAGTCGCCTACTGTGACGTTGTTTAGATTCTGCACACATCTCTCCACCGACACGGGGTCACCCATTTGCACCATCGCTGTGCCTTCCTTTGTTTTCAAGAACTTTATCTGCAAGTTATGTAAGACAATAACAAACAAAATAGACATCACAAGTAAAATACGAATTAACTTAAAAGATTATGTTATAATATATAAATTAATTATGATATTTGTAATTTAAGTATATAATACAGTATAAACTCCATGTAACGTCCCTCGATTTAACGACAAACTCCCTAAAGCATCGAAATCAATTCGCTTTAGTTGGTTTAGCTTGTCTTCCATCCACCTTTTCTTCTCTCCATTTAACGACAACTCTTTATAACGCTATAAA
>DWCF01001698.1:0-28372 GCA_018230265.1 Delias oraia | reverse complement strand
ATTTTTATAGCATACAAAAAGATTTTGTATATAGTATTGATTATATATATATATATATATATACTAATGCCTACCTACCTCAATAAGTAAGCCATTTACTATTTAAAAAATTGGAATCGAGATTTAAAATTATAAAAATTTAGATATTATATTAGATGTTTGTATTAGTGAAATTATTAATCACCTTTCTGGTTATTGGTCTTTGGTTCTGGTTATTGACCTTCTGGTCAAGTCCGATAACTCAAAAAGCAATACAATATCACGTGTTTTGGATATGGTATAGGCATTTAGTGTTTTGCTACGTATTTTCAGAACTTTATTTCTTACTATGTTATTGAATCAATGATGGTATCTTAAACTATATAATGCAATCAATTTTTAATGATATAAATTTTTAGGAGCTTTTAATCTCTTAAGGGTATTATTATATTATTTTACAGATTTTTTACATTTATTTACCCTTCACTCTCTGTTATTAGTCAAATTAATTAAAGCTCTTACCTTTCTCACCCTCCATCCAAACTTATGAAAACATCGATTAATTTCAATTCTTTATTTATTCATAAGCAACATTTATAAACGGACATAAATGTGTTTATAATTATTTTTATAACTTTTTCATCACATATTAACATACCACAAAAGTTAAAGATTAATTCCTAAAGAGCATGTAATATCATAAGTCGGTTCTTTTAGATTATTATAAATCGACTTTAGATTAAATAATAATAAAAATGTACGTAATAAAAGATTTTTTATATACATTAATTTCTATTGTCTTCAGTCCATCATATTTGAATCCATGATGCTAACAGTCAATTTCATTCGATTTTGATATGTTCTATGATCTATGTTATTCATATCGAGGCATTTTTTTATAAATGACTAACTCACTGTTGGCCTTTATAGATTAACTCGGATTTTAGGGCGAAAACTAGGCTCGTGCAGAATTTGTCTATACTGATAATACCGGAAGGTCTATCGGTCTATCCTACGAGACTAACTTTCTATTATTTTAATCTTGTGGAAATAATAAAGTTTTTGTAAAATTAACTGTCATGTCTGTGAGTGTGTTTAGTTATTATGGATCTTCTCGATGTGCGATTTAGATTCTTATTAATTCTTTAGTTCTTACTTTACGGGGGCATTATAAAGTCAAGGCGCTTTGCATATTTGACATGATAGTTTCAAATTGACTGTTATACAAAAAATTCGTAGCGCACTTCTTTTAAGTCTTTGAGTGAAGAATTTAAGCTAAATTAACTGGAAGATTGAGAAATTGCACTACTTCGTCATCCAAAATCATCAACGGATTGTTTTTTTTACTGTTGGTATAAGAAATCTGTTGCTTAATATAATAGTTTGTAATAGGCACACAATACCAGCATGACAGTTCTCTGCTGTAGAAAAAAATAGTGCTCTGCTGCAGCGTAGAAAAAAGACGGCAACTAGTGTTGCCCAAATGCAACACTGATCCAGTCTTGGTCTTGCGCTAATACATCTTGGTCTTGGTCTTGCGTTTTGCGCTCCAAGTCTAGGACTTGTGTCTTGCAGCAAGAGTCTTGCAAGTCTTGCAATTGCCTATTAGACTATTGCTATTTATGTAGGTTTACTTCAGATCTTAAAAAATACCTACCAGAGTAGGAACATTTTGAGCTTTAATTAGCATAGTTATAGTAAAGAGCAAGCTAATTTATAAATGTCTAAAGATTTAATGAGAAGTAATAATAATAATATTTGGGATTCCTTTTGGTGGAAAGATATTAGGTGTTTCCTTAAGCCTGAAGTGTTTTTGTTTTTCATGTCCACGGACAACAGCGCCACAATCCTCTAATTGGTTGCGTAGCCGGCTTTTTACGCAACTTAAACGGCACTTTTAGGGCCTCCGATATCCTCATTCTGCGAAACGCTGTTACTACCTTTTCACGTTGAGTATTCTGTGAGCGGTATCACTTCGGACGAGCTGGCCCAATTAGTGCGTCAGCATTCATGCTTCAGCATGGCTCTCCCACGGGTGAAATAGTATTAACACATTTGCCCAGCCGCTATCAAGCCCTTCCAGAGACCGTATAAATTATAATTGTTCGGACCGGTATTGGAACGCGATACCTCTCGCTTCATAGTACACTTTTAAAACAATATATGACGTATTTAATATTTGTGGGAATTGCCGAAATCGGGAATGGTATAAGTTGCCATATTTGTTAACTACTGACCTAATTCCCAAGTTTTAAAAAACAACCAATACACCTTCGCCTCGTAAAGTGTTTGTGGAATTTTATGTTTGCCTTATTTGAATTTTGTCTCTTGTGACCAAGTTGTGTTACCGAATTTTAACGCTAGTTTACGCAGTAAATCTAGGTCTCCGGTATCTTTTAGAGAGCTTCGTGGCCAAGTGGTTTAATAGGTCTCTACCATGAAGCCAGAGGTATCGGGTTCGAATCCCGGTCCGGACAATTATAAATTATAATTTATTCGGTCTCTGGAAGGGCTTGACTGTAGCCGGGCGAATGTCTTAATACTGTCGCACCCCTGGGAGAGCCATGCTGACGCACAAATTGGGCCGGCTTCTCCGAAGTGATATCACAGGCTTACAGAATACTAAGCGTGAAACGGTACTTGTACTGTATTACGCAGAATGAGTGAGGTATCGGAGTCCCTGAAAAGTGCCGCTTAAGAAGGCGCCGGCGTAAAAAGGCAGCAGCACAACCAAAGCGCGGACTGTGGCGCGGTTGTTGATTGGCGGCGGTGTTCTCTTACCATATAGGAGACCCACTTGCTCCGTTGGCCGCTATACTATAAAAGAATCTTCATTCGCTCAGCAAAATACTGTATAAGTACTAATTTTCGCTTGTATTCTGTAACCTCGTGGTATCGCTCCCAATTATATCTTACGTATTAATCCTAATTGATGCTGTGTTAAATGGAGACGCTGTTAGACCCTCCCCCGGCCGCTGCATATTTGAAATATATATGAAAGAAATTATAATTTCTTTTAGACTAAAAGTCAAATCCGGTATCCACGGCGTCACAGTAACGTACAAGATGCTTGGCCACGAGCCTACTGTGAGATAAATTTAAATAATATTATTACAAAAATTGTTCTTAGCATTGGTTTAAACTTAGATCAATTAAATCAATTAAAATGCAGTAGCAGTATGAGACAGGGATACAACACTTTATATTAGAAACGTATTTCACAATTGCGATACTTAAAAACTTTCATCTTACAGTTTGAGGATGAAGTTATTTTGTACAATTAGTGTGAGTGCATAAATATAGCTGACTTTTCGTATGATACATGTACTTTAGGAACTAATTGTGTCCCAAATAGGTAGGTATGTGTTATGTGTATTAGCTTTTATAGGTGCAATGGCGCTGAAATATTGCCCGGCAATCCGGGATACACTAAAAGGGTCTACTAAAATCGTCTTTCAGTTGCAATTTAAGAATAGAATGTAACGGTATTCTTGTTAGTTGGAACAAGCTACTAAGCTATAAATGCTCAGTATGATGAGGTTTTACGTTAAGTTTATTGGTGAAATACCGTTGTTGTATTTATAACATTCATTGTTTTATTTAATGAAATTATTGATAATAAACCGAACGTTATAATACGATAGTATACATTTATGGAAACCGCTGGAAAGTTTTCTTTTTCCTTTTTGGGAAACTTCACTGTGTGTCTTAAATTAGCATATTGTAAATGTCTGTTTGTCAGTAATAGCGTCGTTTAAAAAATTTGCCATAAAACGAGTCGAAAAGTGATATTTATTTATTAGCGGGTTTTTCCTATAGTTCCTATAATTACCATATAGATTTAAAGCTTGATATATTATTCCAAAAGACAGTCTAAAGATAGATCAGAGTTTCTTTTGCGTTGAAAATTTAACAATTAAAAAAATATAATTTAAAAATTATTTATTCTTAATATAATTGTTAAAATTAATATTTCGCCACTATTGCCGTTTTAATTTGTGGACATATCCATCTTTTTTAAGATATTATTGAAGTAGATATGATCGAAATGAAATATTTGGAGGATTAACATAAGCGGTGGTTCACCAAATATATTTTGGTTGTATGTTTCTTGTTTAACAATTTTGCCATATAGTGCCGCAATCACATTAAAATTCATCTAATTTAATTTAAAAATAGTAGAAGACAACCAATACATTTGTTCTATCAATAGATTAAATAGCCATAGTATTACACTAGAGGCTAGACTACCCATTTTTATTTAAAAAGCAAAAGTGTATGCGAATGATATAATTAAAATTGATGATTTAGTTCGTTCACAAAGGTCAACATATATAAGTTTCAAGTCATGTCATGTCAACGTGTATATATCTAGTCAACTAGGGTAGGCTTAAAAGTTATCCCAGGGTCTCTTATAAATATAAAAAAATATATATGAGTGCGCTTTTTACATACAAATTCGACTTGATAAATACCAAGCCATACATTTTTTGAATTTATTGCTGTCAAGAATCAAGCTGACATATTATATGAATTCACAATGTGACATCATAATAATTAATTAATATATAAAGCCTATGTCCAGCAGTGGATTTAGATGGGCTGATGATGATGATGATGATATAAATTATTATTTTCAATAAAAATTAAACAAGTAAAAACTGATAAGTCACGAGATTTATTTTATGATTATTATTATTATTTATTTACGACTTAACATCCTTTAGAACAGTTTTGTAAAAGAACAGATAATCTTTAATTTTTAACATTGATTTATATTATTAACAATATAAACATATATTTCATGTTATAATCATAAGTTGAATTTCATACAGGTATTTCTTTTTCCTGAATTCCTGCGGCTGTTGCAAGTTCGAGGTATTTACGAGTTTACGCTGTGAAAAACCAACTAGCACGTTTTTGAATATTGGACCTAGCGAGGAGAAGGCGCCACGTGTGGTCCTGTTTACAACCGGGGGCGGGCACTCTGCGCCGCCCCACAACTTCAATCGTAAGTTTTATAAACTGTTGTGGTTTTTTATTATGAAAGTTATACTGTTCATTTTGTTATATATAACTAAAGTATTAATTTCATAAGTGAATATCACAATTATTCATTATATTATGATTTGCTTATTATTAAATATACTTAAGAGCAAACGCGAATGCCTGGATTATATGTGACTATATAAGGCCATTTAATTATTTAGTGAGTTTTTTATTGTACATAAAGTGCTGCAAGGCGAATTTTTCGATTTTATAGTGGTATATAAAATCGGTAAAACATTGATTTTCTCATAAAATATGTATTTTGGTCCAGATATCCGGATGATATATTGACGAAAACTCAAAGTAAGCATGATGTGGGGTTGAATCTACACATCATTGCTCTAGATCCAGATGTAACTTCGAATGAGGCTATCAATTTTTTTGGCCCGGATAATAAAGACCTTTTGACATCGTAAGTTGCATAATAATTTCATGTAATACGTTGAAGCCACATTTATTTATGATATTCGTATGTACAATTTCAGGATTGAACAAGTAAACACAATGAACACTGGTGACGGTGAAATGTCGTCTGAAATAAATGGAAGGCCTAGGTCTTTCGTGTTCCCACCACCAACAAAGAAGTCGTCAAGAAAAGTCGACTCCAAGCCTTCACAAGAAGAGTCCAAGCGTGTTTCTACTTCTTCTAACAATCCGCTAAGTAATTCTGATGATTTCTCTAAAAAATCTCTCTGCTCTTCCGTTCTAGAATGTCTTTGCCCCTATTGTGATAAAACATTTTTTTCTAAGCAAACAGCATCTAAACATGTTCGACGTTTTCATTTTCCATCCTCTAAAGAAGATACCATTATAAATTGCCTCTACTGTAATCACACCGGTACAGAACAAAATGACATTTTCAAGCATATGATTGATAGTCATCCAAACCAATATTTTGCTTGTCTTGATTGTAACACAAGATTTCCATCTACAAAAGAGTTGGCTGAACATAAACTGAACATATGCGATAGGCAAAAACTTCAATACAGGAGCAAGTTGCGCTCAAAGTCAATGAAAAGTAACAAGAAATCTAACAAGCTTGATCGGCAAGTTGTCATAAGGGAGCAAGAAAGGCATGGCTATAATAGTATTGTTATATCGTGTGAACTTAAACCTACACATGTCACTGATACAGCTGACATCGAAGACAATATTACAACAAACTTAATTTTACCATCTAGTAAAGGAAATAAAGTTATTGATAAAAATGCAGTTATCTTGCTGGATGATTTACAATGGAATAAACGTATACCGCACAACTTTTCTTTTCATAATACTGATACTGATCAAATTTTGTCAAGGCTAGGCGTTGTTCATAGATCTCCTAGAACTGGAGAATCCACCCGTAAGGATTTGTTTAAAACTATTGATGACGCTACACAGAAGTTTGAAAGATGTTTCGATACGAATTTTTACTCTAAAGTCGCAAGTAACGTACACGAAAACCTATCTAAATTCCTTGATGGTTCTTTCAATTTTAATCCAGATCCTAATCATACTATTAAACCAAGAAAAGCCAAAAATAGTGTCCCTATTAATACTGTGGAAGGATTTCCTATCCTACTCTCGTGTGAACAATATTCAAGAAATTTATTTGATGGATACATGCCACGAGCAATAGCACCAAAACACAAATGGAAATGGGATAATTTAGAAAATGATCGAAATACCTTTAACGCAGATCAAATGAAGCGAGATTCACATATGAATAACTGTATAGTTACATTGGTTTCAAGCCTAGACATATGGACTCAATTGTGTATGAGACAAAAATTTGAAGATAAATTTAAAATAACACCGTTTGAGAAAAAAACTGAAAAGAAAAAAATAATTAGTAATGAATTAAAAGAAATTCTCGAAAGCAGACAACTACCTGCTTCAAAAGCACAAGTGTCTCGCAGTAATTGTAGTGGGTTAGTCAAAATTCGTGAAGACCTCAACTTTCCAACATTATTAGGTCTGGCACCTACAACCACTAAATATGCGATACAACCAGCGGTATTGAGCGGGGAATGGGTAAGGCCACGTTGCTATGTTTGCTGTGCTTGTGGCGCGCAAACTCGGGATCCGCGAGCTCTCTCCGCGCATATTTCAACACAACATCCCAACGCTCAAGTTCAACATTACGAAATACCTGGAGAATTATTTCTAAATGTAGATATTCTTAAACATTTGTATGTGCCACCTAGTCCTGTACCTAATAGGACGAGGCCACCGAGAGGTTTTCGAGAATGTACTAAATGCAATATATCAGTCACGATTGAAGATTTACATCAACATATGTTAGATTGTGCTGGAGACATGCCTACAGTGAGGCGTAAATGTCGTTATAGACATTTTGGAGTGCGTAAAAGGCGTACACGTATACAAGACAACAGAATGCGCAAGAAGATGCGTAAAGATATCCATCGACAAAATGGTAGACCTAGGACAAAAATTAGAACAGACGTTGGTGATGGTAAGTACTTTTTGTATTTTTATAATTGAGTTGATAAATATCAAACCATTTTTGACAATTTAGCATCGATTGAAAGATGATAAAAAACACAAACAACTGAATTATTACAATTCAAAAAATCCAAAATATTTGATTCATTTCAGTAGCATTTACATATCCATACGCACAATATAATCAAAACCAAATACGTCAAAATCAGCTAATAAGGAGAACCGATTTATCATCATGGCGGTCAGATTGCGTATGTTTATGAAAGAAAGAAAGTGTTGCTTTTAACGTTAAATTTGTTTAATTTGGTAAATAAAGTTGACATTAGCAAATCTAGGAAAAGGAGTAATATAAAAACTGTGCAGAAGGCTGAGAAACAGAAAGTTGTAAAAAAGTTTTAGTTTGTTACGATCCTTTGCACAATGTATTTTTTAGTGTTGCTATTGTATGTCATTTTGACGATTTTTTCATGTAAACGACAATAATAATTTATTATTTTTAATGGGTAGCCATGTAGTAAATATTATTTAATACAACTTATTCCCAACTATTTTAATCAAGTAACCCCAAAGTACGATTAAAAATGACGTTTTGATATTTATTTTTTATCAAAATCAAATAAGTCCAATGGTTTTCTTCAGAATCCGATATGTCCATATTGGTTATACAGACTTTTGCAGGTTTTCGTTAGATGTTGATATATTTTTTTAAATGATACTCAATACTACGTATTAACATTACACATAACATATTGACAAGTCAAATTCAGTAGTAATACATGGGGCAAATATTTTTTTACTAAGATCCGTAGTATGTCGTAGTAGTAGTCTCGTTTTAGTTTATCACGCACATATCGGTGATTGATATTTATCAACTCAATTAAAGATATATTAAATTACTAAAAATTAATAATGAATTAATTAATATAATTAATTAATTATTTTTAATTTGACCTTGTTTCAGCCGAAACTATTAGAAAAATGTTAGCAGACTTACCGGCAAAGCGTCATCGAGTCATAATAACACCAATAAGTGCTACTTTAAGATCAAAAAAGAAAATGATCAAACAATTGGGTCAAATATCTTTAAAAAAACGCCTAAATGATGAAACAAAGGTCAGAAAGATAAGTACAGTAAATAATTCTCAAAGTGGTGATTTACTAGAAAATACCGAAAGTTATTTAAAAGTAACGCCTAGTGTCAGTAATAATAAACTGATTAAAAACAAATTTCAGCACCGAAGTGCTATTGTAGATAATAAAGTTTTAAAAAATTCATATCGAAAGTCAAGACAAGAATTTGTTGGAACAAAATTAGGTACCCAACCAGTAGCAAATCCTACGACATTTCCCCAAAACGTTAACATACAAGTCCTGTCTACCGAAAATATATCAAGTAGAATAAATGTGAATTCATCCTCTTTCAATACCAGAGAGCAGACAAATAGATCTAACAATGACGGATCTAATAATCGAGAAAATCAAAATCCTGATCGCAATGATGATAATGGAAATTTTCATGATCAGGGAGCTCCACCGCAAAATGTACCATTGAAACATTCGATTGCTCGCTTAACAGCTGACTCGGACATGCAGGATAAAGCTGTCCAATTTCATCATTTATTTTTAGTACAACAAGAGTGTAATAATGTGACGCAACATGTCCCCTCTGGACAACCAGTTTTGTTTGAAAATAAAACTGTTGCTGTTAAATTTGACAAACCACCTTTAGATATATCTCAGAGAAGTGTTACTTTAGATACACAAACAAGTCAAAAAAATAAAACAAATAAACATCGCAAAGGACTAAATGATTGTATAGCAATGTTGAAACATAAATTATTTAAAACTGTAAAAGCTCCAGATGTATCAATCCAATGTAAAATTGGCGAAACAAGTTCTTCAAAGCACGAGCTAAAGACGACTATAAAGAATTGCAACGATATAACTGTTCAATGTCCGGATGACAATCATTCAACTGATATCTTTATTACACCTCGCTATATAAACTCAATAAATAAAGATAATGTTATGGAAGAACCAGTTAATTATGCATCTCTTCAATGCGAAAATACTAAACATATTTCTGGGTTGGTTCCAACGCACAATAAAGATTTAAATATTGATATTAATATAAATCTTTCTAATAATGATGCGGCATTGATCAGCACTAAAGAAGTGCCTGAATATAACGATGTTAATCGAAATGATTTCACTGTTCAAAATAATATTAATCTACCAGATGCCGTTAATTATCAGTCAAAGGGTGAAAATATAAAAAAAATCATAAAAACAATAACAAATACTGATGTTGTACATAAACACCAAGACATAGATTACCTTTTATCTACAACCAAAAAACAAGAAGTCAAAAATTCAGAGGAAGAGAGGGATAAAGAAATTCGTTCTATTGATAATAAGCTTCAATTTGTTGTATCACAAAAACAGACCCAAGGAAAGACAACAGAACATGGTTTGGAAACTAATCAAAGAGAGAAAGCCGTCTATCGGGAACAGAATGAAACACAAAAAAAAACATATAGATCAGGTGGTATTCCTCTAGCTCATTGTTCTTTTAGAATAGAAATACCGTCACCTTTAGATTTGTCAGGCAAGTGTTTTGTTAATGAAGTAACCGCTCATTGCTCTAAACAAGATTTATCTCGTAATGTTACTGATGATCCTTATGAAACTTTGGATTTATCAAATAAAGGTATAAAAAATCATACACAAGAACAGGCTACCATTGCTTCCAGTGAAGTGGTTGTAGATTTACGTGTAAAGCAAACATTTTGTACTCATTCAGAAGATAAATCTGTTGAATTAGAGGATAATACAATAACACCGACAGATCTGTCGGTTAAACATACAAGTTTGATTTTTACGCCAACAGATTTATCTTTAAAAAAACATACAACACCCATCTATTTTAATGACTCGACACACAAACATGTGAATGTAAATAATATTCGTTCCAGGTCGAACTTATCCAGTTTTCATAATGACACCGCCTGTTTAAACTTATCCTCTAACGACTTTCCCACAGATTTGTCGCAGACAAGTTTAAAAATAATATCTACAATAGAAAATAGTTCTCGAGAAATCAACAATTATAAACATATATATAACAATAAACATAATAAAACATATAACAATTATAAACCGTCTGTACCAATTTTAGAAAGTGACTTAACAGGAGATGATTCAGTAGAATTATCTCACAATAGTCATGTGATAACTTCGGGAAAAAATAGTGTTCAATATTGTTCATCTGAGGTCCACAAAGAATCTACATCGTTAGATGTTATTATTTCAATGGAAGAAGAAGAGATACCGAACGTTAAAACAACTAAACAGCGTTTTACTGAAAATGTCGAGATTCAACCAATGAATGTGGTTGACAAAGTACCAATTAATCTTTCAAAATCAAACAAAGAATCGTTTAAAGATGATATATTACATAGACAAGTTCAACTAAATGCTCTAACTCCGCTACAATCTCATGGCTCCAAAATAATTGACAATTTGCAAGCTCCTTCGATGATTCCTCAGCCATCTATTAATATTGCACAAAGTTCTTGTAATAAAGCTGAATTTGAGTCATCAACACCTGTAGAGGATTATCAATCATCTAAATCAAGATGGCCGCAAGAAAACCAGAAAGATTTAAACTATAAAATACCTACTGAAATAACTATCAATACCTCCACCATCGATCATGATCCAGAGATAGCTAAGAAAATTGCGTTATTGCCAAAAGAACTTGTAGAAATTTTAGGCAATATGCCCGTCGACCATCGCAATCAATTGCTAAGTGTTCTTCCTCAATACGTTTTTAAATCAGCTCCTGCAGTGCCAGATGATCATGATGCTTCCGATAGCACAAAATTGTCGAGTCCTCAACGAAAAGAAAAAGAAACGGATATTTCGCAAATGCCAACATATTCCCATTCCGGGTTATCTAACAGTCAATACAATGAAGTTGATATGTATCAAATACAACAGTTACTTCCTAATTCTCAGCAATCCCAAGGAAAAACCAAAAGTCCACCTAATACTGTTCAATTTTCAAATAGTTTAGAGGCAATCCCTGAGAGGTTATCAGCGGGATACATTAGTAGAGACTCAATCGATTCAAGTGTATGTAATTTTATTGATTTGACAGATGAAAGTATAGATATTAAATCTCTCGTTATGACTCCAGAAAGTCAATACAAAAATGAATGCTTAGCTATACAATCGGTAAAGACAAATAATGATAAAACAGCAAGTCTAAGAGCTGTAAGAATAAAGGCACCATCTGAGCGCGCAAAAACAAGCAAATTTATATCAGAGTCACAGTGTAAAAACTTTTATCCAGAAAACAGTAATATTTTTAAACAAAATTCAAGTTATTACAATGAGGCAGTACTTATTCAGCAAAATAAAATAAGCACTATAAAAGAAACAATGGTTGCTAACATAAACTCCACTGACATCGTTGTTAGCCCTGACTGTGATTTGAATAAACCTCAAATGATGAGTTCATCAGACCCGGTCAGTGAAAATAGAGAAAATGCGACAATAATATCTACTTCAGCTATCATCGATTCGGATATCTTGAATAATAATCCGGTGATCGAGATAACATCAAATCAAGAATCATTTGATAGGAATAAAATTAAAAAAGTTGAATCTAATATGTCACTTGAGCCTTTCTCCCCGGAATCTAGACTCAGTTGTTCGTTAACAGAAAAAACAAACGAAAATATATATGAAGATGATTCTGAAGACGACATAACTTTAGCAGTCATAGTTAAGCAAAAACAAAGGGAGCAATCATATAGAACGAGACCACTGCCAAATAATTATGTGAACATAGAAACACAAGAAAATGACGAGCATGTCGGTACTGGTTGCGATAATAATACTTTAGTTTCGAAAAATCTGACATCTGCGCCATTAGATGATCATGCTTTGTCAACGTTAAGCTTTTGTCTACAAAATCAGATCAATAATAGTAATGATATTGAATTAGAATATGAACAACTAAAAAATATGAATGAAAAATTAATAAGTCAAGTTCTTGAAAAAGATAATGCTATCGCTGATAAAACTGATATACAACTAAATATTAAACCAATGTCACCGAGAAAAAGTTTATTACTGAAAAAAAGAGGTTCAATTTTGAAGATAAATCAAAATATGCAGAGTGAAAATGAAATAACCGAAAGTGTTGATTGTTTAGAAAAGGAATCACTTACCACGCGCTTTAGACGCGTGAGACGCAAAAAGTCATTTTCAGTTGAAGGAAATGATGTTGATTGTGACAGTAATGTAAGCTTAGAACAAAGGGGCCCATTGACCAAAAAGCAGTTAATATTTTCTAAGCTTCAACAAGACGGAGAAATCAGTGTAATGAAAAACGTTGATTGCACTAGAGTAAATGAACAAAATTGTCATGAGTCTGAGCTTGACTGCGAAACACTTGATTTAATATTAGATATTTTTAAAAAGGAAAATAAAGCGAACAGTTCTGAGGCAGTAAAAAATAAGCAAAAGAAAACAAAATTGACTAAAGAAGATAAGACGGAAAAAGAAAAATCTACGTCGATTACTCCTTTAGAAGATTGTAAAATTCAGAAATCTGTGTATGATGAAACCTTGGCATGTGACGATATTTCTCTTAAGATTTCTACTGAAGGAAACACAGTTCTTCATGATAAACAAAATGTCTTTATAAATGGTAAACAAACACAAAACATCTGTAGTAAAGAATTGAATATGTTTAATGAAAACTGTAGCACCCTTGTCAATTCTGATACATCTATTAATATTGACAAGCATGTAAAAAAGCAAACAGATCGTCGATGTTGTTCAAGGTCCGCCGTAACATATGTTCCATATAATATTCAAACATTAGATACGGAATCTGAAGAGATGGATACTAATCATCAAAATGAAATTGTAAATCCAAAGAATATTACGAACAATAGACAAATACCTGAAGTGAATTCTGCCTCTAGTACATTAGAGAAGTGTACTGAAGAAAGTATAGATGAGAACCAAACAAATCAGAATTTAGAAACCGGTCAAATAGCAAAAACTAAAGATTTTAAAGACACAAAAAATAATTACGATGAAAATAAATTAAATTGCGATATAGTATCGAAAATTACACAAAATGTTGTTCATATTTCTGAGACAGTATCTGAAATAACTGGTAAAAGAAATTCGAATAATGATATGATCGAAGAAGCACCCATTCACAAGATAAAAAAATCAAAGACAACAGTAGCTAAAAAAATGTCAAACAACGCCAATTCCAATGATAAAGGAAATGATCTTGAATACGTTGAAAATGCTTGTAAAAACATCAAACAAAAAAGAATCCAGAAACGCACAGAGCGCCGATGTCGTTCAAGATCCGTCTTAGTAAAATCAATATCTAAAACTTATGATCCATACGACATTGCTTTATTAGATGCAGATGTGGAACCTTTTATAAAAAGAAAACATAATAAGTCTTCTGTCAAAAAAACAATTAATTTTAATAATGACGACATAATTCAATCAATTGAAATTAAAACACCCTCAACTAATACATTGAATAACTGCGAAGACGAATATATACAGAATAAAAATGTATCATTTGTATCAGAAGATAAAATGATTCAGAATAATACTAACGAGTCTTCACTAAATGATGAAACTTGGAAAAAGATTGAGCAGGAAAATGAAAAAAATAACTCTGTAAACAGTGAAATAGAAAAATGTCAATCTCTAAGTAAAAATAATACGAAAACGCTGTCCGTTACTTCTGAAAAAATTGAAACTGTTCAATGTGACGACGTTATTGAGAATTCTGACTCAGGTAATGAAATTGATATACAATTTCTTTTAAATTTCTTCAAGAAGACAAAAAAAGAAAAAGACTCTGGAACAAAAAAGAAACAGGAGAAAAAGAAAGTGATCAATAAAAAATCAGTTTTTAACCCCGAATATGAAAAAGAGATGAATAATAAAGATGATATAAGGTCTAATTCGCCATCTACAAGTATTACAATTATTGGTACAGACAAAATACAAAATAAACAAGAAAGCAAAGGCTTATTTACTAATATGTCTAAAACTAAAGAACATCTTAGTGATTCTGATGAATCTTCTAAAAGTGATGAACCATTAAAAAAATATGTCAAACAAAATGGAAAGAAAAAATCAGACGATTGTAAAACATCGCGTAAACGGAGTAAGAAAATATCCTCTGTGGTCTCAGAAAAGATAGATATAGAAGCTGCTGATAATATTCACAATGACAATGAAGAACGTATGCGTTCTGAACAATTTATGGAAAGTTTTGGTTTTTTTTCAGAAAGGAAACCTCGTAAATCAAATTTGCTGGCTACAAAGAAAATAACAGAAACAATTAACCTAATTAATTCAACTTATGAACCTGAAGATAATTCTGTCAAGAAATCTGTCAAGAAAGAAGAACATATCCATTGCGAGAACAGAAAAGACACGGATGATGAAGGTAATTTAAAAGAATCTCTTATTATCCCTAGTAAAAAAGCTTCAAAACGTGGTAGGAAAAAGAAAATCTCTACTAAAATTAAACCTTATTGTGAAGTGTGTAGAAAAGAGTTTCGTAGGCCTGATAACTTTTTACGACACCAAATGTCTCTCGCGCATGTGACACGAGTATGTGAAGTAGAATTGAAAGTAAAGAATGTGTCCTCAAGTGATGAGAACAATTATTTAGTTTTATACAAGGAACAGTTAGATCGTTTGAGAATTTTACAGGATAAAATCAATAGAAGAAAAAAATATTGTAAATCTCTTGAAAATTTAACATTACCAACATTAGAGGATGTTATTGCAGATGTTACGAGAACGGTCAGACAGCAACAACTTGCGCATCGTGGTCTCAGTAGAGACGAAGCTCTTTTTCTAGATTGTTGTGAGCTGCTAAATTCAAGTCATAATGATGATCAATCAGGTAGGGCCAAAGACTCTACTAATTGTAAAATCAATTGTTATACTTGCGCACAGGCATCATCTGAATGTTTAAATATATTAGAAAAGCGCATTAATGATTTAGAAACAAAATGCGAAGATGGCGACGTAGACTCTATTACGGCGCAAGACATCATGGAGAGTGAAGAAGTTAGAAATTTAGAAAATGACTTTATTACAGGTTTGAAAGAAGCAGCATCATCTGGAAATAATTTTAACTCTTCACCATTCAATTCAACCTCCAAGGTTCCTGACGATACTAAAGTAGCCAATACCATAAAACGTTCAAAAGATATTAAAATGATAAATGAACCTGATGAAACTGAAGTCAAAAAGGTTTTGGAAGTAAAAGAAAAAATGTATCCAGATGTAATTGGAAACATAGACATGTTCGAAGATAAATTTGATAAAATTAAAAGAAAATGTCGATCGCAAGCAGCTAAACAGACTCGATATGTAGAAACAATAAGGTGGTAATTTTTTTCCCTCTTATATTATATTTTAGTTACCCTTATTTTAATATATAATACTTTTTTTTACAGTTGCAAATCTCGAAAAAAAGTAGAGAAGAAAAAGAGAATAAAGAGTCCTAAACAGAATAATTCTCATGGAGCAGTTCCCACTAAAGGTGCTTTGAAAGGATTTGAAGGTGTGAAAGTATCAATTTTAACATCTGAAATCAATATGGCATCCATTCTTGCGTCTTCATCTAAAAAGAAAAAAAGAAGCAACTCCAAAAGAAAAAAGGATCGAAAACATCCAGAAAGTTACAAATGTAAGAGTGATGAAAAATGTAAGGACCCTCACAAAAAATTTGATGTTTATGAGTTTAAGGACAATGATGATGCCGAAGTACTTGACTTAAGACCATCCACATTAATGGAACGTTTCAAAAATATTAGGAATAAAGCTATACCAAGTACCTCGAAGTTACAGCCAATAAATATTGATCCGGAAATGTCAGTTGAAAGTACTTCTGATGGAGATGATTTTGTATACATGTCGGATGACTATATATGCAGCGAAGCAGAAACTGAAAGTAGCTTATTTACATGTGATTTAGAAAATCTTAAAGCGTCATCTGAGATGAAAAAGCCTTTAACTGCATCAAAAATAAAAGACATAGACAAAACTGAAAAGACAGAAAAAAATGCTGTAATGGGTAAAATATTTAAGAACAATGCTGTGCGAACTGATAAAAAAATTGAAAAAGCAAATGACTCGGAGAAGCCTAAAGCAAACTTAGACCAACTTTTTGACAGTTTATTAGAGCCATCACATTCAAAGGTGACTAAAAGTACATTACCACCTACAAACGAAAATAAATACAAGTTAGACTCCACTAATTCACGAAAATCTGCTAATAATCGCTCAAAACAAAACAAGGAAACTCTTAAAAATGACGAACATGATAACTTAGATCATCGTTACAGGGAGGAGCCAAGCAGCCCAGAAATAAAATTTTGTTCGCCAATATCTTATACAAGGCAAATTTCACCTTTAACATCAACAAGCAAAAAAAACTTTTCATTTGATGAAGATGGCGAATACAAGCAAATACGGCGTAATTTTGCAACTTCCCGAGAAGATGAAGATAAATTTAGTTTCGATCGATCCATTGATGTGATGTCACTCGCAACCGAAGATTCTCTCCTAAGATATCCATCAGATATTAGTGACAAGTTGAGCAATAAGCGCAAAACAAAGGAAAAAGAATTTAAAAATCAATCTACAATCTCTGATTTTGATTATAACGACGAAATTCTCGATAATACGGGAGTAGCTAGACAGAGAGCACGCCGTAAGTGCACTGTCGGAAAACAGAATATTTTAACTGAGACGTGGAGCTCTGAATCTGAACCGGATGGTGTAACAAAAAGACCTAATAGTTCCGATTCAGTTCAAGGATTGGGTCGCAAAAAGAAGAGTAGAAAAAAAGATGGTCATACACTTGGAGGTCGAAAAAGTAATAACCGCCAAAATTTGTCAAAATGTGAAGTCAGTGGCAGTGGCAGTGGCACGCCAAGCAGCAGAAGCGCATCGGAAATTTTATTGAGAGTGTACCCTTCACGCAGACCTAGCACAGTGTATTCAAACTTCAAGGGGCGTCGTCGGCGGATAACCTACTACTGGTCAGAAGAGGAAGAGACCAAACACGTCCAGCAACATGGTTGGATCGTCGGCGACAGCCACAAGAAGTTGGTCACCATGTTAGCCCATGCTAAAGGCAAACGGAACAATGACGGACAATGGAGACATTGTTATGAATAAAATTATCATTTATTTTAATTATTTTATTTTAATTATTGATTGTTGTAATTGTAAATATACTGTACATATTAAGTAGTTCTCTAAAATATGTCATATTTTGTGACATCTGACCAGACACAATTTAAAATTAAATTTGTATTTGATTGAGTTATGTACATACTGTATATGGTTTATAGATTTAATATTTGTTATCGAGTAATAGTTAAATTGCGGTTGACAATTGTTTAAGCCAATTGTCCTGTAAGAAGTTTAATATTTTAATTTTTGGTACGATGTGGAGTGGTATATAAAGGCTTTTCGACATGAGCTTATATACAAAATAAAAACCATATTTCGATTACATTTAGAACAATTGTAGAATCTATAATTGAAGATATGGTTGTATTGATAACATTCAATAAAAAAAATAATTTATCTAATTGTATTATTAGGTCCTTACATATGAAATTGGCGTTTTGTCGTACTGTCCATTTTGATCTCAAATGTATCATCTCCCTTTTGGCTAAGAATTACAATATCATTTCATATCATATCACACGCAAAATAGGCGCTTAGGCGTCGAGTTACCGAGAGCCGCTCGTAACACCAATACTTATCACTTCATATTTATTTGTATTTTGAATACCGTAAGTCATTTATTTTTTCCTACTTAGCTTTCTTCATTTTATATCCGAGACACCGTCCGGCCCTTCAGGCGGAGCTTTCTCTTGCGACGGCCTAGGTTTCGAGGTTCGTAACTTGCAGTAGACGCGCTTATCAGGTCACGGCAAAAAACATATTATATTTTTAGACTATTAGAAATCGACCTTACAAAATACAAATTACATGTAAGGGCCTAATTTTATTTTACCAAACAATTTAATAAGCTTATAAATAATTTATTACATTGTTTTTTTTCAATATTTTTGTGAATTAAAATGAATTGAATTTATGTTCTTTATAATATATAAAATAATACTAAGGTGAAATTTTAAAACATATTATATTAATAAATACATGTAATTGAAAGAGAAAAAGAGCTTAATTTTTTCAAAAGTGGCTGATATTATGACGACTGGATATCGTTTAAGTTCAATTAGTTAATTTACTTTAAGAAGATGACAAATTTAATGTCTTTTTCTAACCGAAACTACAAGCTACGGTTTTAATTTATTTTCTAGTCCAGCGTAAAAAATTCCCACTATTAGCTCCTTTCTATTACATATATTATATCTTTCACTCGTATGTGATTAAATGTGCAACACAAATAATACTTATTTCTGATTAATTGAGTTATTATCTTGCATTAATAGTTTCGTTTATGAGAAATGATTTTTTTTCAGCTTGATACCATTAGCAATGGCAAATGGTTTCAAGCCTTTTTCTTTCATAAACCATTGTTTAGAAAAGAAAAAGGCTCCGTACAGATTATTTAACATACAGAATATTTAGCTTTTATCGTATGTGTACTCACCCTAAAATAGAAGAATGATGTTACAATTTGTTTATATTCGTTGTAGATTTGTTTCATTAATTCATGAAAGGGATTGTCATTACGATAAGCACATAGAAATTAATCCTCGTACTCAGTTCTATTTCATGTTTTAATATTAGTGTTGCAGTGGTAAAATAATACATACCAATGTACGTACATATACTATATATATCTTGATGTAAATGTTATGTTATCAATAACGTGTTTAAAACAAATAATACGTAATTTTTGATGAATTTGACAATTGCTGTTAATTGAAGTCAATATAAATGAATGATTGCAAGGTTGATTTACTTTAGTAATATATTCTATTTTTTAAATACGATTTCTTCCTTAATATTGATATCCCGTGAAAATTGTCTCCGCCGTGTTTGATACTTCATCTATGTTTGTATTATATTTTAACCATTGTTTTTGGGTGTAACTCTTGATATACTGTCAATAATTGTCTCTGATTAATTGTATTTTGTCAAAGATTTTGTGTCATGACTATAATTCAATGTTATTTCTAAGATGGATAATAATTATAAATAATTACATACTTTTTAAATATATGTGGTATCTAGACGATATTTATTTTTATTTCTAACATCGTCTTTGTCACCATCATCACAATTTAATTTAAACGCAAAATGTTTATTTCGTCTGTTTTGACGACTTAAGTTTTTTTGAGCTGCGGATTGATCGCCTGTCAAGCGTTAAAACTCAAGGAATAGTATATCTGGATTGGAAATAAAGTAATAGACTACTTGGCTGTATACATAGAATATGGGCCGAGATATTGGCAAATAGATGTCAATGTTATTGATTAAACAAAGGGGTTTATTATTGTGAAAACACTAGATTTTTTAAATAATAACCATATAATCAAATATTAAGTTAATAAAAGGCACTTTAATGACATAAGATAACTAGTTCTACAAACAAAAATTGACAATTATCAAAAATATACTTTACGACGTTTCTACAGTACTGTTAATTTCGTGAGATCGATTTTCGCTCTTTGAACGATTTTTGGTCCAAAGAATGAGAACTATTCCAAAAACAGTTATAATAACACTTAATGAAATAAATATTGGTATAAATATATCAACTATATTTAATGAACGTAACAGTCTTCTTTTTATCATATCACTGAGGTCTTCGGGCAAAGACATACCCTGAAAGAAAAATAGTTTTGCGTAAGTATATACAAAACCAAGCTAATGGACAAATTAGGACTACAAGAGTTTAAGTGTCTCAATATATGGCTAATGTCTTAAAATTAATATCCTTTAATTAAAATCGTTATACAAAAACTTACTTCGTCGACCCAAAATATTGGTGTAAGAGTAGTTCGAAGGTTGTTGGTGGCACTAATTCCTGTAACTGGCCTCATAAATAAATTAAACTGTGCTCTTTTGCTACCCCGGATTACTGTCCCAGTGTACTGTAAGAAATTGGAAAAATTAATAAAACCTTATTTGTCTTTTTCCATATCCAGATGAGCAAGTGAAAAACTCTGAATTACAGTAACTTGTAAGATAAAATTTAAATAAAATGACTTCATAAAGTGTTCATGTTTGTGTATCGAGAAATGTGCTACTCTGAAATTCTGCCATCCATTTTTATTTATTGCACTAGATTAAATAATTTGAACGTAATTTTTAAATACGTTTTATTGACTTTCGAATAAGTTTATTAAAATCTTTGTAAAACGCAATAAAATTGCCTGTCTGTAATTATATCATATGTCATATATTCATATATATGTACGTCATTTAAGTAGCGTAACCAAGTTTATATTTTATAATCGACATCCTTTAGTAGTATAAAATAGAAATTATGTGAAACATAACAATTTACTCAAAACTTTTAATGTATTTACGTTGGGAATATATTATATATATATAATAACCTACGATTTATTTTAAGGAGATTGTGTTCGAAACTGCAGAATATAAGAAACTTTATCATATTCGGTTCAATGATTGGTCCTCAAACAATTTTTGAATTAGTTTAAAAGGAATTCAAGGTTAACAAAAAAATATTTTTAATTTCTTAGATTTCCTCATACACTATTGAATTATATACATTTTTATTAAACTCGGAAAGAAGCAATGTTCAAAATAAAAAAAGATTAAATTATTAGTTTATATGCTGTTTTAGGCCTATGTATTAACATAACACCAGTTCTTAGGTAAATAGGTGAGAAATTTCTATATTATCTTCTTATATAAGTCATTTTGAACGAGTCATTCTCTAATTAACTGAGACACTTACAGGATCAAGATCGGCAAATATTCTATGTTCCTCTTCAATGGGGTTCATTCCAATGATTCCGTTGATATATGTGTAGTCTGCGTAAAGGAAATGAGGATATGACAAAACCAATAAAGCACCTGAAACAAATAAATTCATCTGTTTACCGTTATATGCAACACCTCGTGTTTCATATAGATATCGAAAAACTCTAAGGACCATTTAAAGTATTAAATATTATAGCAATTGCAAAAAATTCTTTCTATACATACAAAATGGAAAAAGAATAAATGAAGTCAAAATCCTGTCTTATTGAAAATCGACCACAGAAAGGGCCAACTGAAATATGGAAAACTACGGCATTTTAACTTAAATTGTACATATTAATTTTATTTCATAGCTTACGTAGAGGTAATAGTAAATAATAAAATGAGATAATTTGTTTGTAAAATAATGTAAGGTCGAAAATGTACAGTTCTCGGAAATGTGAAATATGAAACATCACTTCTCAAGAATTTCTTAGCAATATGTGCTTCTAAATGTATACTTATTTTTTATTAAAATATTAAACTTATGTTTAAAAAGTAAATCATACAATTTTTATCATATGAAAAATATGATAAAACAAAATGCAATAACCATTTTGGCTGATTTTGGCATGTTGGATCTTCCATCTCCAAATGTATATACAGCCTACTTAAACAAATAATTTCCCCAGGCATAAATCGGAAAGACATGACTAAAACTGCGCTATATTAAAAACGCCAGTATTTATTAAAAATATTGACACTGTTCCTTCATAACTTTTAATACTTAAGATTTTGTCCCTTGACATTAACGTTGAAACCTTGAACATTGATTGCGATGTGTGTTTATCTAATTTTTGTTTAAATTGTATTGATTACGCATATATAAAGTATTTATGACAAAAATCTGTCTATACATTTTATACATATTAGCCACTAACCATTATTATGTGAGTAAAAAATTCGCACAGCTTTCTTTAGATTAAAGTAATGAATCAGGTAATGGCAAACAAAAATAGAATTTTTGTATAATTAAGTTCGCAACAAGACTAGTTCTTTGACTCTAGATTTAAAACCCAAGGACATCTAGACTCTAGATGTTTAGGTTCATCATACTTCGGTGAATTTTTTGTTAACGTTCTTCACACAATCAATTTAATTTAAACATACAAGTATGACAATTTTTTATATATAGCAACCAAACAATTACAATTTTTTTAACTTAAATAAAATTATATTCTTACTCACACATAAAAAACTGTAAAAGTTCGTACCAATATATCACAGAAAACTATCCATGTTGACTTTAAGCTACAGGGTCACCGTGATTCCGATAACTATGTTGCGGATGAGTCTAGAATATACATTTATGTAAATAATATCGAGGAAAGAAAATGTCACATATTGATGTCATACGTAGCATCATTAAAATTCAAAAAAGATGGTGGAAACAACATGCTTCTAAAACTAAAAAAAATTTGCAATATATGTAATAATAATTAAAATAATATGTAAATAGTGTTGATAAAATGCTTAAGAAAATAAATTTATTAGTGATATAAGAAATTCATTAATTTCCTGTTTAAGATGTTTAAACATTGGTTTATATATTTTTCAATTTTGAGCAAGAGTCGTTGGCCACTATTGTTACCTATTGACGTCACAAGTCAACATAAACCCCCTTTTATTTTTTGATAATCTTGTTATATCGTTGTGGTCGATCAAAGAAAATAGCATTCAGGCAGCGAGCATTGAAATTAACTGGCTTTATAAATAAATATTCCTTTATAAGTGGAATAAATTTTGCTACGCTTAGAATATCTCAAGCTAAATGCAACGCGCTTTTAGTGCGCATAGCTTTGCACGTATATAATGAAGACTGAATATTTTTACGCCGTTTAAGCGGCACTTTTAAGGCTCTCCGGTATCCTCACTCACTCTGAGAAACACAGTACAAGCACCGTTTCACGTTGAGTATTCTGTGAGTCCGTGGTGTCACTTCGGACGAGCCGGTCCAATTTGTGCGTCAGCATATGCTTCAGCCTGGCTCTCCCACGGGTGTGACAGTATTAAGACACTCGGTACGACACCTGGCTACTGTAAAGCCCTTCCAAAACCCGAATAAATTATAAATTAAATTATTATTTATAATTGTATGGACCGGGATTCGAACCCGATACCCATCGCTTCATGGTAGACATATTAAACCACTTAGCTACGAGGCGCAATATTAAGGGCTATTGGTACGATCAAATATGTAGTCTGCTCCAGTCAACGAAATACGGAGTCATGGAGTATATAATTGCAATTACTAAAAAATAAAAGAAAAATATAGGTAATTAAAATAAAAATAAGACCCATGTAATAATAAAGCAATCAGCATTTAAATACATCAAAATTAATTTAATATTTTTAGTTAGTTGTTTACAAGTTACAAATCATGGTGAATAAATATAAATGTGGTTATTAATAAATTTTTTATAGAATACCGGGCAACGTCCATCCACCCCGATAAGAAAAAGACGCCCGACACACCGGAGGCCGTTTTATGTACTTCACGATCCGGTTGATCGAACCACACAAGCTAATAATGAACTGATAGCTTCCTTAGAGGACAAAAACAAATCAGATGCTTCGGTGTAGGGACCGCGCTAAAAACCGCCTCCGCCGGAAACGGAAGCGAGGACCGATATATATCGCAAAGCTCAACTCGGTGAGCTTCTTACCGGCCGCTCAGACGACCCCGCAGAAGATGCCGTGGTTCTGGTCGCGGCACAAAACCAAATTCTTGGCGACCCAAAAGTCCGCGAGAAGCTGTGAAAACCTTATGCCAACAGCGTTAATCATTTAAAAAAAAGGGCAACGTCTAATGGTTGGAGCCTCCAATATCCTTACTCACACACCGAAACACAGTACAAGTGCTGCTTCACGGTATTCTGTGAATCCGTGGCATCACTTCAGACGAGCCGACCCAATTAATGCGACAGCATGTGCTTTAGAATGTCACTCCCATGGAATATTTAAACACTCGCTCGGCCACTGGCCTTTTTAAAGACCGAATAAATAATTTAAAAAAAAATATTCGGCCCGGGTTCGAACCTGATACACCTCGCTTCGTAGTAAGCTCATCTACGAGCCTCTCAGATTAATTATACTTCATACTTAAAAAACATTTACGTTTATGGCTTCCATATTGTTTTAATTAGTAAGAAAAGGATAGCATTTCTTTATGAACTTTTTAAAAATCAAATCGTTCCTTAATGTTTTCTGCCTCGGTTTTGCAACAAAAAATTATGGCAGTTTAACAGTGCTATTTTAAGATACTACTTAATATAAAACAAGGCTTATAAATAAGACGGTTAGTGTAATAGTAATTAAATACATTATTTGTAAACTTTATGAGAATAGTCCGCAATCGGTCAAGCAATGGCCTTAACAACCGGTAAGACAAGACTAGGTGTTTTCTGATTATGCCGCTTTCCGAAGATTCATAATATTATGAATAATAATGACCCACAACGCAACATTAAATCTACGAACTAGGAAACATTATTATTAATTTTTATCAATTATTAATATTAATTATTAATCGATTATTGTTTGAATAATAAATAGATAGAGTCGTCCATCTCCTAGGTAAGATTTTTTTAATAACATTTTGAAGCTATATTATGACGGGTTTTAATATTATTTTACTTATCACTAACATTTTATGTACAGTTAACGTATCTATAGAATATGTACGTCGTGTATGTTATTATAATTGATGCTATGTTGATGGTTCAAAGAAGTATTATTTCATTGTCATACATGTATTAAGTTGCTCATGAATGAAGGGTGGTTATGAAAATAATTGTTATTTTTTTGAGTTTCTAGTCAAAACCTGCTAATAGGTTATACTCGTATCATACTAATTAATCATTTGGAATATATAATTTTGGAATCTAAAAAGATTAGAGTTCGTTGCAAGGTTGAATTAATATTAACGAATCATTGTATCAAGTTTATAATGAAATGAAATTAAAATATCCAATTTTAATTTTAGCTATAAATGGATTCTACGAAAATCTTGCTGTATCAAGCAGCTTACTGCGTAATACAAAATTTTTTTAAAATTTATAGGAAGTATTACGTAATAAAGCTAAAATGAAAACAACTTACGTATAAATTAATATATTCACATAGCTTTACTTGTAACATAGTTTTAATTCAATCGCATAAAGTTCCTTAATCATTAACTTTTTGATATTTCTTAAAGTCATGGCGTATTAGCATCAATAGGTATATCATGAAACTTTTTCTAAGTATAAAAAATATTATTTCACACGCAAGAAGCATTTAAGTAAATATAATTCAAGGTATTCATATAAGATAAATAATACGCAGCACATAACTAGCGGGTTGTTTTTTCACTTATAGCTTAGAGATTTTCTATGTTTATATCTAATTTGTTATTCTTAAAGCTTAGAATTAACAAATGAGGCTGGTGTCGTACCTTCAGAAAATATTCTTACTTTGTAGGAATTTTCTTTTAATTTAGGTAATTGAAATATAATATTCGGCCGCTTTGTTGGATTTAGATAAAGATCAAATATGGATTGGGTGGATTTATGAGTCCTTTCTGAAGCTGTACCACTGGTTGAACGTATAGTTGTTGCACTTTTAAGTTCAGTTGAAGACATTGTCGGTTTTATAGTGAATCTTGGATTGTTAAAAGTTGTTTTTGCTGTATCTCTCAATCCCGAAAACAAAGGCCTTGATAAATATGAATATGGAGTTGTTATTTCAGTGTCCGGTGGTGTATAATTAAAGGAAAATCGTTTTCTATTAAGGACAGATGTTGTAGACACTGTCCTATACGCGTTTTTTCCAGTCGTAGGTGATTCCTCTAAGTTTTTGTAGCTATGTGAGGTTGTTGAACTACGATTATTTCTTTGTTTATATATATTGTCTTTCCTGATCTCATCATTTATACTTTTAAATGTATTTAAAGGTGAAATATTAACCATATCATACATTTTTTTCTGTGTTATATTTTTTATGGCCGATATGCTCGTAGTATTGTATAACGTGTCTGTAGTTAACAATGTAATAGACATATTTTTCTTGCCTTTATTATTATCATCTAGTTTTTGCCCATTATATGTATGTATGCTTTTATTTGCCGCATTTACAGTCGGCCGCATTGTTGAGCTTTTTTGTGTGAAATCGTATTTTCGTGACATTGTAACCCCATACGTTGAAAGAGTACTTGAATGGACTGCGAACTTTGTATCGTTTCTATCATTCTTATATCGATAATCATTTTGAGGAGACATAAATTTTGTTCTAAATTGGTTTGTTTCTATTCTTTTTGGATTTGGAGGCTTAATTCGCATTAAATCGGGATTGATAGTAGTTGTACGCATAGTTGTATAGATTTGTGGCGTTCTTAACATTGCTGCGTTAAAAACGGGAAGTTGCAGATCGTCAATATTATTTATTTTTACTTTTGTTTTATAGTTATCGCTCAAAAAGTTTATCTTATTTAGCCAATCGAATTGAAGTTTTTTTCTATTATTGTTATATGACTGTGTAACATCTTTTTCTTCTTTTACGTAATATTTCATGTCCTCTTCCTTTGAATCATATCTTCCACGCAAAAAACTATTAATTGAAATAGTCGGCGTCTTCAGTTCGTCAATATTTGGAAATTGCTTGTAAAATGACATTGGTTCCATATGATTTTGTAGTTTTAAAACTCGTCCTCGATTTTCGAACCTAAACGTCGTATCTTTTAAAGAACCATCGCAGTTGGCAAGATATTTCTTTGCGTTCTGTTTACAATGATGAGGATAAACAACCCAGGCCATGAAGCCGTCACCTTGCAGTCTCGTGTGTTCCTTGTGTATTTGTAGTGCACATTCAATGTCATCGGAAATATCGTCATCTCTTAAAGCTGCACATGGTACACCGCAAGCTTTGTTGGGACCGCACCAGTACAATTCACTTATCTGTAATAATCCATGATCACCGCTATTGGGGTTGCGAGCGGCGGTGTCGAAGCGCGATTCGTGAAAAGCGATACACACCCATGTTGCGACATGTTCTCTACTAACACCGAGTTTAAGGAAGTCGCGAGCGAGTTCACAGCTATCGTAAATGCGTGCGCCGACCAACGCCAAAAGCGTGTTAGTTAACAACACAACGCCAAACATTTCAATTGGCGTTTGCGTGTCATATTCGTGGGCGCGCTTTTTTACCTTTGGCCTCCCGCCGCGCCCGCCTCGTCTCTGACCGACCCGTATGTTGACGGTATTCTGACTGCATTTTGCTAGCGTGCCTCACATTTCAGTATAGCGATATAGTAATTCAACTGCATTTATGTACATACTTAAATTATGAATATTACTCATTAGAAAATGACATTGACTCTATTTACCTTTGCGGGCGTTATTTACACGTGACACAGTTATTTTTTACTATATTTTTTACAGAGATTTTACTATACGATATTTATAAACCATAAAATTGATCGAATTACTTATAGATTTAATTTATTGCTATATAACTGTTAAATCGATTGTAAAAGAGTAAGATAAATTATGCGTAACTAATATTTTAACGCGATTAAAAGCCTTGTGGCTGTGTGGTTTAGCACGCTACTGTTTTTCACGGGTACCGGGTTTAATTCAGTCTTAATAGATTTTTAGCTGGATAACAGCTTCGAAGTATTTGAATGATACGCAGCTCCGAATGTGGAAGTGATTTATTCATTTGTAAACCAAGTAGTTAACCGTAGCGAGCACCGCACAGCTACCGCCGGGTCCGACACTGCTCCCACACTGCTGGGTCAAACGCGGTGCTGCTAATGCCGTGCTGCTACAGTGCTCTCCCCTAAGCGAAGCGTACG
>DWCF01001697.1:0-28386 GCA_018230265.1 Delias oraia | reverse complement strand
TACCATCGATGGCAAACGAGCAGGAGGCTCACCTAGGGCAAGCGGTCCTCCGCCCATGGACACCCTCAGCCCTTGCAGAGCCGGATGTACGTTGCCGGCCTTAGGAAAGTATACGCTCTTTTCTTGAAGGTCGTATTTTATTTCTGACCAAAAAACGTCAACTAATGTCCAACGACGTTGGAACACAACTGACTTATAAATAAACTACAACACTTTTAGAAGTAAACTTTATTATTACATAGTATTGGAACATTTAAATGAATTTTTAATTTACTTAAAAAAACTAGTTAAACTACGTGTTTACACACACACACACACACACACATATATATATATATATATATAGATATATACTTAATGCAAATTTAAGGCACATAATCATTGACTACATTTTTATATATGTTATCACTTATCACGAACAAAATTTTTCATACCGCCACTACGTGCTCTTTCGGACAACATATGCCGGCATAACTGAAAATAAAAAAAATAATAAATTTGTCTGTAGAAGAATATCAATATATATCATAATAAAAAATATGACTATTAACTAGAGTTCTTATGCATATGCGAAAATCAATTAAAAGAGATTCAATTAAATATTTATTATTGAAATGTTTTGATATATAATGTCTTCCCAGTAAGTAATCGTTGGAAATTTGTGTTGGAAATAACTCGCAGCTTCCCTTTTTTATTAAAATGATATATTATTATTAACAAAATTATATAGAAATAAAAATATAGAATTAAACATGGAGAAAAAGTTATATTAATGGCTCTCTAGGTAAGCAATGCGCGTGCGTGTGTGTGTTTGTGTTCGTGTGTGCTGTGTGAATAAGTGTGGGTGTGTCATTGTGTGGGAGAGAGAGACTGTCTATATTGATTATTCTATCTATGATCAGGTTCACATCTTGTACGTCAGGTGATTCAAGTTAACATAAATTATACCTCATTATAAGATTGATCACGCAGCCATGTTTTTAATGTTTTCTTACGCATGTTACATTACATAGGGTTAACAAGTTTTTATTCAACCAATCAGTGACATATCAGACCCCTTTGAGTTATTTCACGTAAGGCACTCCACGATTTAGCAGAGAAGACAATAGCGGTATCATCTGCATAAGAGATTATCTAGATCATTTATATATATCAAAAAAAGTGTAGGGCTCAGAACACTGCCTTCTCTCCATAATTTACGTTTTATTCATCACTGATATATCTTTCAATTTTAACTGCTTGTTTTCTATCCACAAGATAGCTGTTTAAGAGTGAGAGCGCCGTACCTCTTATTCCAATACATTCAAGACGACGTACAGGAATGGGGATGGAAACGATATTGAAAGCCTTTGTGAGATCTTTGGAAGTCGGTTTTAAGATTGCGACCTGAGTGGATAAGTTTCTTCTGAATTTCATTTTATCATTTTAGATAATTTGTAATGTGTGATATCATTAATTGTAGACCAGAGTTTTCTTGGGTTTTTTATTACTTTTACCAATTCAATTTTATTGTATCGTCTTTAAAAAAAACCTTAATAATAAATAATGTATATTATATTCTGAAATAAATCAATGCCTCTAAATAACACAGTCGCTGTCAGTTTTGCTGTCAGTGTCTACTAATTAGACAATGAGTATTACATAACTAATTTAGGTTAAAGAAAGAATCCTTTCTAGCATATTGTTTTCACGTGAACATTCTGTGATCCTTGTAGCTTAATGGTTTTAAAAGTGTACCATGAAGCGAAAGGTATCGGGTTCGAATCCCGATCTCGACAAATTATACTATAATTTACTACATATAACTATACTTTATTTAACTTATAATTAATTCGGTCTCTGGAGGGGCTTGACAGTGGCTGGGCGAGTGTCTTAATAATGTCGTACCCGTGGGAGAGCGTGCATATGCTGACCCACCAATTGGACCGCCTTGTCCAAAGTGATACCACGAGCTCACAGAATACTTAGCGTGACACGGTACTTCAACTGTGTTTCGCAGAGTGAGTAAGGATATCAGAGGCCCTTAAAAGTACCCATTAAGCGGCGTAAAAAACCGGCAACACAACCAATGTGCAAACTGAGGCGCGGTTGTCCATGGGTAGCGGTGTTCTCTTACCATATAGGAGACCCATCTGCTCCGTAGTCCGCTATAGATTAAATAAAAATTAAAAAATCACACATTTTGTATATCAGACCAAACTACAAATTGAGTTTGCTCCGTTCCAGTTCAAGAAATAATTATGAGAGTGTTTTAACACATTCAACAGTTTTATATAATTCAACAGTAATTAATACCTTTTATCAACAGCACAATATATTTCCTTATAATAATCCAAACTTAGAGCTTTGCCGGAGGTGCAACGATTTAAATACACACACACTCCTGAAGCACCCGACGTGCTTCTCCCACAAAAGGCGCCCGTTTCATTGCTTCCTGGCACCGGCTGTAAAGCAAACATTCAAATAACCATTTATTCAAATAGGCCCCATAAGAGGCACTATTGCAAGTTGATTTACAATGATTAGTAAAGCTGTATGGTTCGGAATATATACCTCTATGAAAAAAAACCAACAAAAAAGTCATAGGATTTAATTTTTATTTATAGCCAAATTTACAATAGTAGATTTATTTAAGCTATTGCCTAGATTAAAAGGTACCAGTTGGTGCTTGTTCAGAAGTTTCCATGCATCTTTGTCTTCTATATATTGGTAAATGGTTTAATAAGTTTAAGTTTATAAGATTCTTGAATTTACTTTCTGTAAGTTCAGTCTCTTTTTTCTCTGTTCCTCTTTTCTAATTTTCATTTTCACGTATACATCTTACTTGTCGTTTGTTCTTGACCGATCAGTTGCTCGCTGTTATTTTTGCAACGAAAAATGCACGTTATTAAGAAAGTGAAGGAAATTTAAGACTAATGTTTGCTCCCGTGGGAGAGTCAGGCTGAAGCATATGCTGGCGTACTAATTGGACCAACTCGTTCGAAGTGATACCACGGGCTCACAGAATACTCAGTGAAACTGTACTTGTACTGTGTTTCGTTGAGTGAGTGAGGATATCGGAGGACCTTAAAAGTGGGATAAAAAGCCGGCAACACAACCAAAGCGCGAACTGTGGCACGGTTGTTCATGTGCGGCGGTGTTCTTACCATATAAGAGACCCATCTGCTCCGTTATCCGCTATAAAATTTTAAAAAAAGTTCTTTTCTTTTATGGAAACGGTGGGAAAGGAGCAAGACCCTCACCTAGAGTGAGCGCTCTTTCGCTCTTCGATACCCTTAGCACTTGCCGGGCCGCGGGTGCGTTGGCGGCCTTTAAGGAATATGTATTTTTTTGAATTTTCCGAAGTCGTATTTGTTTGGAAATATCTCTGCAGGAAGCTATTTCTCAGATGGGTGGTACGCGGCACAAAATGCTTAAAAGACGCTCAGTTGTGAAACGACATATATAGAGGTGATACGGATGTTGCCTGCCTCGGTGTTCGCTGATGAAATTCAGCTGCAGGTATTAATCGTGTCTTAAATCAAGCGATGCTTCACTTGACCCAGTTAGAACATTTTTAAGTTTAGACCATGATCCCAGAGCGATCAGCGACAACTTATTTTAACTTGGATGAAACCTCATGTTCTCAGTAGTGTCCTATTAGAGGAAGCTCTAGTAGGACTATAAGTGTCATTCAAAAAATAGCTACAATTATTATAGAAGATGTTTACGTAAATCTATGGGCCCCAGTGGTCTCTTCAGCGTTTAATGGAGGAGCCTTGCCTCGTTGCCCTCTATATAATAAAAAGATGCTCTAATTTAGTGAGTGTATTTTTACTTTTAAAACAGTTATATTATTTTTAACGGTTTAAGAATAAATACAATATTAAGTTGCCATATTTTTAGCATTCCTGTGTGTTAAATTTGTAATTGAAAATGGTTGTTTTTGTTTCCGCATAAATATTAACAAGACTGTAGTGTCGTGAAGATACTTACAGAATGTTTAACGACCTTGAGAATGACGTTGGAACCATTTACAGTGAAGTTGAAAGTTTCCGCAATATCGTCAAGTATGCCTGTCACCCAACTATATTCTCCCAAATTAAATTGGTTTAATATTGGATCGTATATCGTCAATGTTGGCTCGTAGAGTAAGTCTAAAATTCAATAAAATTAATAAATAAAAAATAAAAATAATCAACTTACACCATGTCTACTATACCATAAAACATTTAGTATATATAGTGATATATACATATACGCTGGATCCAGATCGCTCAAGATCGCAACAGGGGGGCGTGTTTGGGGATGCCTATGTCCAAAAGTGGACTTTAATAGGCTGATGATGATGATTACAGTAATTAAAATTAGGTTTACGATGAATTTTCAATGTTAAGCAATATTTTTCATTTAATATTTAAAAATATTTCTTTTTAATTATGTGTATGTTCAGACGGATGGATTTTAAGAGGTTGAACTATCTTGGGTTGATCAAAATCTTAAAATTAATTAAACTTAATTTAATGCCGACTTTTTGAGAGCCTCGTAGCTTAATGGTCTAAAAAGTGTACTATGAAGCGAGAGGTATCGGGTTAGAATCCCGGTCAGAACTATTAAAAATTATAATTTATTCGGTCTCTTGAAGGACTTGACAATGGCCGGGCGAGTGGACAGGAGAGCCACGCTTACGCACTAATTGGCCCAGCTCGTCCAAATTGATACCACTGTTGTTCATGGACGGCAGGGTTCGCTTACCATATAGGAGACCTGCTTCGTTTTCCGCTATACTATAAAATAAAAAAAAACATCCACATAGAAAATTGCGAATGTCAGCTAGACTAGGATAAATTGACAAAATACTTACGTATAGCCCCTATTCCAGATCCATTGTGAGAAAAGTGCGTATCTAGAAAAATAAGAATCCTCTCATAAAAATGAGCGAATTAACTGTTAACATGTTAAATTTACATTTAATTGCATGATTCTTTTGAATAAAATAATAAATGAACATACGTTGCTCATCTACTGATCCCGAATTAACGTGACTTGTGGCATTTGATTTCACGACGACTAGAGACGTCAAAGGTGTCACGAGCTCATACTGAAAAGAAGAAAGGCTCTTGAACGCTAATAGACTAGAGCTTTGTTTGCCGTATCACTTAGGTATATGAAAAATAGATTTTGACCGGTTCTCTGAATAAATTTTCATAATAATTGATTTAGTTGTTTGAAGGACCTTGGCAAAAAAAGGATCAGGACAGACGACATTATAAAGGTCGCCGGAAGACGCTGAATGCAGGTCGCCTCCGACAGGTATTCATGGAAGTCCAAGGGAGAGTCTTATGTCCAGTAGTGGACGTGTTAAGGCTGAAATGATGATGATGATGATGATGGCAAAAAAACACAGGGAAATTTATATATAAGAAATAGGATTTGACATAGTACACGAGAATAAATCAATTTATGAAGCTATATAGAGAAACAGACCTCTAAAGCAATTTTTAACGCTCTTTTCTCTGGACCTGTCTCCGACTTGTCTTCTGCGACGGCGGCGTCTTTTTGTTCTAACAGTTGCTTGATAGTGAGATACACCCACAGCCGCTCTAACGGCATGTATTTCCGTTTGACGTTGCTCACTGGAATCTTCGGTGAGATCGAGTAATCTTTCTGAAACATTTGCCGTACTCCGTAAAAGAGTATTGATTTATTTTTACATCCTTTGATAAATAGATTAATTTCATCACATTTGTATAACTGTGTATATGTATTATTAAAAATAGCGATATTACCTATTGAGAATTGGGAAAGAAACGTACTGAAAAGTTTCTCAATTGTTATCTTGGCATGCGAAGGCACAACATTCAGCCACGGAGACATTTACAAGCCGAAAGTGATTTTCTGGCCGAAACCAAAATTCAAGTGGTCAAGTATAAAATTCCTTAAAATATTGAAATTTGGTGCATTTTACTCTGCTGCTATTTAATGCATTATTCTGCATTAAATAGAACATAAAATAAAAAAATATAGTATATTTAGTTTATTGTATTAATTTATTTAATAAATCTGATATAAAAAAAAATATTATTATTGTTTCAAGTTAAATTCTTATAGCAAAATATTTATCAGTTATCAATAATCTAAATATGAATTGTTACAGTTTCATTAAATACTAAATATTGGAATTTTTAAATCTTACCAATTAATACATTGGCTTGTTTTTATACTTAAGATAATGTTCATTATTTTAAGGCCTTATATAAGAATAATTTATACTTGATTTTTGACTGAAACCTAAACCGAAGTTTCGGTTAGACACTAATTAAAACAAGTTGTATACTACTTACTATGACAATTACAAAATTACAGACCTTGCCGTGCCCGTCATCGCCGGCAGAAAAGCCTTTCACTTCAGGCTCGATCTCTTTTGCATTACTGTCTACCCTGCCAGCCACCACTACTTCCGATCCTTCATATATCGCACGGAACCTGTTGCGGGTTACTGATTCTTCCTTCACCTGTTTAAAACAATTGTGACGATAAATAAAAAAACAGCTATTCGACCCCAAAATCATTGCCCAAGAGATTTACATAACTAACTAATTTAAACTAAATATTAGTTCTACATCAATCAATTAAAGCCGGCAATGCACCCGCGGCTCTGTAGCGGCTGGAGGTGTCCATAGGCGGAGGACCGCTTGCCCTAGGTGAGGCTGCTGCTCGTTTGCCACCCGTGTTATAAAAAAAATCATTACTAATGATTCATTCAAGCATTAACACACTAACGAAATAAGCTCACATACAAATACATATTTATTGTCTGTATACCTAAAATAGTGACTTCTGAATGTGAGCAATCATTTGAAAACAAATTTAATTCAACACCCTTAGTTCATGATCTATATTATTTGTATGATGATATCAAAACAAGGAAAGTGTGGACATTATTTGAAACGATAAATTCTTTAAAATTATACAATAAATAAATGAAGGCTACAAAAAATTACGTTGTGAGAATAGCCTTCAAAAGGCAAGCCTTAGATTTAAAATCGTTTGAAATAAAATTAAAATCAAAAATATGTTCATCGAATGAAGTGACTAATCAGATAACTAACTGTTCATTATATTGTATTGTAAATTGTTTATTATACTTTTACTCTGAAATTTTTTTTTCACGCTATAGCGGACAACGGAGCAGTTAGGTCTCCTATATGGTAAGAGAACACCACCGCCCATGAACAACCGCGCCACAGTCCGCGCATTGGTTGTGTTGCCGCCTTTTAAGGTCGCTTAAGCGGCAATTTTAAGGGCCGCCAATATCCTTACTCACTCCGCGAAACACAGTACAAGTACCGTTTTACGCTGAGCATTCTGTGAGCCCGTTGTATCACTTCGGAAGAGCCGTCCCAATTAGTGCGTCAGCATATGCTTCAGCATGGCTCTCCCACCGTTGAAATTATTAATTATTGCCTTAATTATTCCACTAGTTACTATTTAGACAGCTAACTATAAGCCATGACTTTGTCCATCTGTAAGGATAAATAATACCTATCACCTACGTGACTGAAACGATTGCCAAATCAAACAAGAGTTTTCTAACCTGGTCCTTGGGATAGTTGAAGTGAACGTTGGAGAGCACTGGCGATGAGACCTGCTGGTAGAAGTCGCGTAGCTGTAGCGGGGCATCAGCAGCCTCGTAGATATGTCTCGTAAACCCGCCATTGCGTAGCGAGATCTTGCGAGCGAGATTTCGGTCCGCATCTGCCCCTATACATTTAAAATAATGTCTTATTATAATATAGTTGGAAAAGATTATTGTGTTTCGCTGAGTGAGTGCGGATATCGGAGGCCCTTCAATATGCCGCTTGAGTAGCGTAAAAAACCGGCAACACAACCAATACGCAGACTATGGCACGGTAGACCATGGGCGGCGGTGTTCTCTTACCATATAGGAGACCCAACTGCTCCGTTGTCCGCTATTCTATTTTTAAAAAAAAACCATAAAAATGACTTTCGATGTCATCATAAAATGATAGTGATGGATTACTTACCAAAACTAAGGGCATAAATCGGAGCCTTGTGTTCGCCGTTGTTCTGCTGAGAAATGTTCTTTACGATGGTATCAGTGTTGAGCTCTCCAACACTCGCTTGTCCGTCAGACAGGAAGATTATTATCGGTTCCCATTCTGAATCACAAAGACTTCTATAGTTACATTACAAATCTACTAATTACTAAATACGTGATATAATAGACACATAAGAATTGAAATTTAATTTAATATCACGAATTCATATCTCTGTAATTTCATATTATTTGTATATTTTATTAATTTCTTGTATAATAAGATTAAAAAACAATACTCTAAGATATTTTGTCCTCCAAAGAGATGCCATATTAAGTCAGATTTCTCAGCTTCGGCTGTTAAGCCGAATATCTGGTTGTGTAATGAGGTTATAAGAATCATTAAATTAAGCTACAGGTTATTACCATTTTTACCAACTCCATTACGGACAAGTTCGATGGCTACGTTCAACGCTTTGTAAATATTGGTACCTGAAAACGTTTGGATTTCTTAAATTAGACAACTAATATAATAAAAAAATAAGTACCTATTCGATGATGTTAAATACAATTAATTAAATCTACTTATTATTATTATTTAGGTCTTCTTATATAAGGATGTATTTACCATACGATCATCAGAACTTTAGCAATATGTCATTGACAACAATAAAAAATATTCGGTTTTAGATGAGAAAAGGCTTTGCAGGCGGCAAAGCGGCGATAAGCAAATTGAAATAAGTGAAGTAAAGATAACCAAACCATAAACACTTATACATAGAAAACCAAAGATATCCATCCTGGTCAAAAATATATTTTAATACCTCCGTAGGCCTTCAGTTTTGATATAATAACATTAGCTTTCCCTATATTTTCGGGCGTTGCGAGTGATGGTTCCGTGTCAACTTTATGCACCTAAACGGCGGAAAAATAAAGATAAACTTTAAACACGATTTAAATATGCCTCAAAAATCCAAATCTCTGAAAATAATAAAATACCTTAGTAGACATTTTTATCTAGTGCAGAATCAGTATTTATAATGCATTATCGGCAAGTTTTCATAATTGTATAATTGCAATTTTTATCAAGAGTAATAAACACCCGTGGAAGAGCCATGCTGAAGCATATGCTGACGCACAAATTGGGCCGGCTCGTTCGAAGTGATACCACGGGCTAACAGCGTGAAACGTACTCAGCGTGAAACGATACTTGTACTGTATTTCGCAGAGTTAGTGAGGATATCGAAAGCACTTAAAATTGCCGCTTAGGCGGCGTGAAAAGCCGGCAACACAACCAATGCGCGAACTGTGGCGCGGTTGTTCATGGGCGGCGGTGTTCTCCCACATAGAAGACCACCTGCTCCGTTGTCTGCTATACTATAAAAAAATACCTACTTACATACTTAATAAGTAGATTTGGGGATAAATATTAATAACAAAGCTGCCGCATCAATGGGGCCGGCTCGCCCGAAGTGTTACCACGGCTTTATAGAATACCAACGTGAAATACTAGTACTATGTATTACTGAGTGAGTGAGAATATCGTATCAAACTATACTGCTTAAGCGGCGAAAAATCCGGTAACACAACGAAGTGCGGAAAATGTGCAACGGTAGTAATTTCTTACCACAGAAGAGAACCGCTTGCTCTGTTGCCCGCTATGCCATAATAATATGTACCATCACAAAAGTCAAGATATAGGTACATAGATTCTTACCAAGGCATCATAGTTGAATTCAACGATACTAAAGCAGTCAGTAGGATTCAATTTACTAAGGATAGTCGTCATGGCTTCGATCAGCTGTTTTATTTTACGACCCACCATTGATCCCGACGTATCCAGAACAAAAATCACATATTTCTTTAGAGGTTTAAGGGAAACTGGTGCCAAAAAATGGACGAAGTAGCCTTCATTCACCTGAAAAATATTTCACTTTTAATTTTAAACACCATGTGAAAACTTTTAATTTCATCAGTGGAGCTATGCTGAAGCATATGCTGACAAAGTAATTGAGCCGGCTCGTACGAAGTTATAACATGGATTCACTAATTGCTCATCACCACTTAGTATTTCACTACCATTGTAGTTCTACTTGAAACGGTGCTTCGACTGTGTTTCGTTGAGTGAGAACACTCACTCACCGACATCCGATATCCTTATCGGAGGCCCTTAAAAATGCCGCTTATGTAGTGAAAAAGCCGGCAACACAACCAATACGCAGACTTTGTCACGGTTGTCGATTGGCGGCGGTGTTCTCTTACCTACCATATAAAACACCTACATGCTCCGTTGTCCGTTATAGCACAAAATAAAAAAAATGGTGTTTCAGTCATTTGTAACACTCCAAATATCAACTTAATAATTCTAAATAATACCAATTATGCATCGTTAAACCGTAATACTTGTGAATATATTATCCTCTTACCAAAATTTCTTTTTGATTTGTTCGATCGACGTCATATTGCACGACAAATTGACCAATAGTACCTTTCTGTATGTTTTCATCAATAGGGACTAAATAATAAGGCTTGTGTATTAGAGTTGCCAAAGATTTCGCCTGTAAAACATATTCTATCAAGGTTCAAAAATATTTACATCAAGGAGGCTATTATATATACGAGTAGTATGAATTTTATTTTATGTATAACCTTTTGAATCGACCATAACTCACCGAATATATATCAATAAGTTTTTTCTGGTCCTGTATGTCTGGCTTGAACGTAATTATTACTTCTCTGTCATCGTGGCTTCTCTTAATTTCAGCAATAGGATTTTCTAAGAAAATTAGAAAGTTTCGTTATATAGAACTGGATAGAGAATTGTTAAGAAATTTCCACTAAGAGTAAGCGTAGACTAGCATTTTAAGAGCATGAACGCGATGAAGAAAAACTGACTGGCCGGATATTTTGGTTAATTACATGTTCAGTAAGAATAGATACTATTCCATTATGAAAATCGAAAAACTCACGAACATCTGCGTCGGTCGCATCCACCTCATTTCCAGTCCTGATTTCAGGCACTCTCAAAATTGTTATCTTCTCACTCTCTATAATATGCACGATGACTTTTAAGTTTGGCACTATTGCTCCAGGTTGTAAGTTAATGGCGTGATTATAGACGCCGTTGCGACGAACGAGTAACTCTTCGTAAATAAGATTGAAAATTGCTGTGCTGTTTCGTTCGACATTCGCAACGACTAAAAAGTGACTTGATTGACGAGCCCTAGAAAAAATTTTCTTATTTTAAAACTAAAGACATTATTCTGATGTTTAATAAATATACCTAGAAAATAAATAATGTAAAAATCAGGCAATTATTATTTTTGGCATAAGTAACATACATATTAATATAAAAACCGAGTTAGAAGGCACACGTATCAAAACAAATTAAAAGGTTAATGATTTTAAACCTTACTTGTCAGAGACGTGCGCGGCACCAATACCTTCGGACACAGCTTGGTTATAAATTTTTTTTGCTTCTTCCTTCTCTTTGATATCTGCCTTATAAGAGTTTCCATCTAATATCCTTAAACAGGAGTGAGGCATGCAGAGTTGGCGTGAACTCGAATATTCATAATTAAGTTTAATTATTAGGAATTTTAAAGTTCTTCCCTGTTAGACCTTACTTAAGTGTTCATTATGTAATATACGATTGATATTTTAATGAATTAATTGTATAAAGATCCTTGGTTGATGTTTTATCATAAGTTTATAAATGAATTAATACAAAGTATAATGCATACATGGTAAAGCCGCTGATAAAAGCCGTCTCTGGTAGAAGCACGCGGAATACGGCCTCCTGCGATCGCTTGGCGGGGTTTCTTAAGGTGGTCACTACAGTTGTTCGTGCATAGCGCAACGCAATCTCGGAATGTACCCACATTTCAGTCATTTTTATTGGAACAAGCGATTCATCCGTTGTATACCCTGAATCTGGAGTTGGAGTTGTACTGACCTGCTGAATTAACGAACATATTCGAATGCTATCAGTATTTTACTAATACTATGGCCACAAAGACACATAAAAATATAGTATTTGATATAATAATAATGAAAACAATACTATCATTTATTTTCTTATATTATTTCATTGGCTCACAGTGGAGACATAACCTACAAGAGCTAATAGTTTGGAAAATATCTCCCATCTGCCTTTTTGTCTTATAAAAAGCAAAAAAGTGGAAGCGAGATATTTTCCAAGCCAAGATATTTTGAGTTTAATTTACAATTTTTCTACATTATTTAGGATAAAGTAAAGTTGGAAGATACCAACAACAACCTCAAAACAAAAATGTCTTAAGGAAAATATAGAAACAATTTAAAACAATTATAACTATTATGTCTTCTCTACAAAGTAAACCTACCTTACCAATCCGGGAGACTACAATTGTACTCTCGGCAGAGACGGCAGCGCATGCCACAAAGATAATCAACGATCTAATACACAGAAGTGTCCATACAATACGTTGTTTCTCCATGCCTGGAGATTTATGCTGCGAATAGGAAAAAGAATCGTTTCCATTTCTAGAATTTTTTACTCTATATCGGACAACAGAGGTGGGTCACCTATTTGGTAAGAGAACACCGCCGCTCATAAACAACCACGCAGTCCGCGCATTGGTTGTGTTGCCGGCTAAAAGAGCCTGCGTCGCTAAAATAAGCCCGTGGTATCACTTCGGACGAGCTGACCCAATTAGTGCGTTAGCATATGATTCAGCATGGCTCTCCCATAGGTGCGAAAATATTAAAACACTCGCCCGGCCACTGTCAAGCCCGAATAAATTATAATTACCCACACCGGGATTCGAACCCGCTACCTCTCGCTTTATGGTATATGTACTTTTAAAACCATTAAGCTGCGAGGCTCTTAATCTGAGACTTTGACAGTTCTTAATGCAATTACGTTATTATTTATTTTGTAAGTAACAATTAGAAACCGCTAAGGATTACCAACCTTTTGGTAGGTAATTTAAAAATTTATCAAATTCCTCCATATTTATGCCGTTATAATAATTCTTAAGTATGAAGGATGTCTGTGGTGTATAAAATAACGAAGCAATGCACTGACTAAAAACAAGGCACGTAAAACCCCAATCGCTTTTTTTGTGAACTTAATTTCTAACAATGCTTGTATATGTAGAGATATGTATTTTATCTGCAAATTAATAATTACTGTTTGCTTTTTAATCAGTATTGCGTTATAGAGGGTCATGATCTTTGGCGTCGATATTTCTAAAAAAATATATTTATCCTCAAGCAGCTTGTTGATTCTCTACGTAAAACCGTTTGTGATTTTACAAAAGAGTAAGCAACATTTTCTTAGGGAGCATCACCTCAGCTTCTTCTACCCTATTTATCACCGGTAATGATCGGACAAGAAGTTTCAACAACTGAGCGTTTTTAAGGCATTTTGTGCCGCGCCTGTGCCTCTGTGGAATCAGGTGCCAGCAGGGGTATTTGCAAAACAATACGACTTGGGGACCTTCAAGAAAACCGCCGGCAACGCACCCACGGCTCTGCAAGGGCAAGGGGTGTCCATGGGCTTAGGACCATTTGTCCTAGGTGATCCTCCTGCTCGTTTGCCCCCGTTACCATAAAAAATATTTATAGTCATTTCCAAACTATAATTAGCAAACAATATGCATTAAATAATAAAACGAATTGGTAAATAAATATACTCTTCGAATGTCCGTTATCCATACGCATAAGCAACTATATCGGCAGTATTACCTACACGAAAATTGATATATAATGTAGTTTATTATTTCTATAAGACGTCAGCGAAGGCTCTTTAGAGAATGAAGGTATTTTAACACTTCACATACCTAACCTATTTGATTTTGTCAAAATATAATGGACTATTATTCTGAAATAACGGTTTAAAAATTACTATAGTGAAAAAATATGAAGTCCAACTAGTTTTCAGTTCATCGATTCGGCATCATAAAATTTCCGCTGTTAAACTATCGAAGGAATATGTAACCTAATCCTACCTTGTTCTTCGCTACTTATTTTAAAAACTAGAAATACTTTTTTTCATAGATCTATATCTATATGTGACTATTCACTTGAACTTAGGAACTCTAAACATAGGCTTAGGGGTCATTTGTGCAGTTATATGAATTAAAAATGTATATGAAATTTGCTTACCAATTTATTTTGCTGTTCAACCAGATGATTGCATCAATTGTAAAATATTTTGTATTAAACAGATATTAATAGTTTATTATTAATAGTAGTCGATAGCGGACGTGTTCACAACTCGGCACTCGCATAATTTCTACCTATATCTATAATTATCACGTTTTCTTATATATCTAGTTCTACATGTCCAAGAAACAATAACTCATGTCTCAAAGCGTTTTAATTACTAGAGGATGCTGAAGCATTTGCTGGCGTACTAATTGGCAAGGCTCGTCTGAAGTGATACCATGGGCTCAGAGAACCATCGTGAAACGTGTACTGTGATTCGCTGAGTAACTGAGGATATACTGCTCTAGTAGTTTTGCCGCTTAAGTGGCGTAAAAAGACGGTAACACAGCTAACGCGAACTGTACCGCGGATGGCTATGGGCGGCGGTGTTATCTTACCATCTAGGAAAATAATCTGCTCCGTTGTCCGCCATACTATGTAAAAAGAAAACTGTAGTAGCAGGATTGTCTTTCTGACTCAGTGGGCAAATATAAATTATAACAACGAATATTGAAGATCGTATAGCGTCGCATCAAAGCACGAATTTTCGAAAATTCGTAGATTTTAGGATAGATTTGGTTTTAAAAGTGCTATTCAATGGCCCGTTGAATGATGTTGAGTGGGAAAGCCAAGCTGAAGCATATGCTGACGAACTAATAGGGTCGACTCAGCGAAGGTAATACCACGGCCTCAAAGAACACCAGCGCGAAATTGAATTTATATTGTGTTTCTCTGAAAGAGGACGGATATCGTTAGCCCTTGAAATAATATCGCAGTAGCGGAGTAAAAAACCAGGAACACAACCAAGGCGCGGTTTGTGGCTTGGTTGTCATACATTGATGTCAGTATTTCAATATTATAAATCTGACGTTCAATATGACGTTTTAAAAGGTGTGATTTCACGGTTGTTGGTTTTAAAATAACGATTCATCGTTGAAAGAAAACTTCACTTAACTTCAATATATAAAATTTATTCGATTTTTCATTATTATATATCGTAAGTATTCGATGTTTTTGTCAAATCATTATTTTATTCGATTAAACTTAAACCATTCTCGACCATTATTGTTGGTGCGTCGATCGTAGTAGTGACGGTTAGTAATAATTTGTCTTCCTCAATTCAGTGCGTACCAAATTTTTGGGAATTATTTTTAACTAAAATAAAAACATATGCGTGTTTTATTTTTTATTTATTTTTATTTTTGCAGTTTACAAAAACTACTGCCGATTAAAGAGAAGTGGCACTGGCAAGAGATTAATATTCGGTATACCTAGTAGATATTTTGATAGTTCTAAAGAAAATATGTTGTTAGCAAATTGGCAATTAAACGCTTTTCAATGATTTAAGTCTATCGTACAATGGGAATATTATATATAAACTTGTTTGAGTATTTTATTTCGGATACCCTGGTATTTAATGCACTAAAAAGCGGAAACAATAGGGTAAACATAAACTTCGATATAAACCAAAATTTTACAAATAAACTTTATTATTATATAATATTAGGACATCAGTATGAATTTATAAATTACTACAAATCTAAGGCACAATAAATCATCATCTAATTACCAAAATTGTCTACATTTTTACTTATGTTATCACAAATGTCATTTTTCATAACGCCTCTACGTCCTTACTCGGACAACATACGCCGGCATAACTGAAAATAAAAAAAATGAAATTGTCTCTGGAAATAATGTCAATATTATAAAAAAATACTTATTAATATAAATATTGATTAATACTTCCTATCATTAATAACTAAAATTCCGTTGAGTTCTTACATATAAGAGAAATACAATTAAAATTATATTCTACAATTATATTACGTAATCAGAATTCGTGTGCCTCTGACTGACACAGTTAGATTTATGTCTCTGTCATTTAGTAGACAATGGGAAGTAATTTATGTAAAAGAAAGCCTCCTTTCTAGCCATTTGTTTTCTCACCAGCATGACCAAATATGTCAAAGTGGCTCTGCCCCAGTTCAAGAAATTATTATGGCAGGGTTTAACACATTCAACAGTTTTATATATTCTAATATACCTTTTGTCAACAATACAATATATTTTTTTATACTGCTCCACATTGATAGTTTTGGCGGAGCGGCAACGAGATAGATACACACACACGCCTGGAACGTCGGCCGTGCTCTTCTCACAAGCGGCATCGTCAGCAGTGCTTCCTGGCACCGGCTGTTGTCAAAGCAAACATTAACCCTTTCACTTGTAATTTTGCTAAATTCAGACCACTTTTAAAACGGATAGGAAAACTGACAAATGCACGTTACACATAGAATGATGGAATTTTAAGACAAAACAAGTGAGGCTTCAATTGACTTTAGTCTTGAACGATATTTGAGAGCCTCGTAGCTAAGTGGTTTAATAGGTCTACCACAAAGCGACAAGTATCGGGTTCGAATCCTGGTCCGGACAATTATAAATTATAATTTCACTTATAATTTATTCAGTCTCTGGAAGGGATTGACAGTGGCTGGGCGAGTGTCTTAATGCTGTCACACCCGTTAGAGAGCCATGCTGAAGCATACGTGGACGCACTAATTGGGCCGACTCATTCAAAGTGATACCACGGGCTCACAGAATACTCAGTATGAAACGGTACTTGAAGTGTTTATCGCTGAGTGAGTGAGGATATTGAAGACCTTAAAAAAATGCTAAAGTGGCGTAAAAACCAGACAACACTATGGCTTAGTTGTCCATGGGTGACGCTGTTCTCTTACCATATAGAAGCCTGCTCCGTTTTCCGCTATACTATAAAAAATAGAGCCTTAAGAGCTTTAATATATTTTATACTTTATCAAAATTCGTATAAATTTTCGAAATGAAACAAAAAATAATTCCAAATATAAAAGACGATTACAGAAGACAAGTACAGTGGGGATGCCCTTATATAATAAAAAAAGACTACAAAATGTGATCTAGTTTAGGGATTAAATTTTTACTACTAAAACAATGATATCTTTTGAACAAATTGGTTTAAGAATCAATTTATGAAGTTGCTCATAAAAATTCCTGTATGTTAAATTTGTCATTGTAAATGGTTGTTTTTGTTTCCGCTTAGATATTAACAAGACAGTTGTGTCGTGAGAATACTTACAGAATCTTTAGCGACCTTGAGACTGACGTCGGTACCATTTACAGTGAAGTTCAATGTTCCCACACTCCCGTCAAGTATTGATGTCACCCAACTAATTTCTTCCAATTGATATTCGCGTAATATAGGTTCTACAGTCTTAAATGTAGTCGATATATCGTAGCGAATGACTAAAATTATAAAAATATGCTTTAGCCATGCTGTAACGGTGCTTGTGCTGTGTTTCGTGAGTGAGGATATCGGAGGCCCTTAAGAGTGCCGCTTAAGCGGCGTAAAAAGCGGCAACACGACCAATGCGCGGAATGTGGCGCGGTTGTTCATGGGCGGCGGTGTTCTCTTACCATATAGAGATCCACCTGCTCCGTTGTTCGTTATACTATAAAAAATATGCCATATCCGTATAACTTTAAGTGTGTAACGTGTGAAACTAGTATAATAGATGCTGATATTATAGTAGGTGAAATGAAGGCTCACAGTTATCAGCATGAAATATGCGATAAAGTCCTGTGATATTAAATTTTTTAACTTAGAAGAGAAAATAAATAGTAACAGTTTATCTTGATAACGTGTAGATTCTTCAGTAATTAGTTTAGATTAAATTTTAAAAGCCCTTAAGAGATTAATACGTTTAATACGTACCGACACTATCTTCTTCATCTATGTTATAGTCAAAGGCAGTGTCCGCATCTGTTAAATTTGAGTGAGTGAGTTTGAGTTTGTTTGAGTGAGTGAAGATATTGAAGGCCCTTAAATATGCTACTTGTGTGGCGGAAAAAGCCGACAACACAACCAATGCGCGAACTGAGGCGTGGTTGTCCATGGGCGGCGATGTTCTCTTATCATATAGGAGACCTTTCTGCTCCGTTGTACGCTATTCCTTAAAAAAGAGCTATTACCGCTATAGATGCGTGTGAGTTAGAATGATATTTATGTGTAATGTCAGTTACACTATTTGTAACACAAACACGACAACTGATTTAGCTGAAAATATGTGAGTAGGTAGCTTAGAACACGGGGAAGGACATAGGTTTACTTACTGTTTATCCAAAAACAAAAATAGAAGTTAATGTTTTAAGTCTATCTGTTTTACGGGTTTAGTGGGCCCATTGATTACTGAGGGTTCATAGCTGCGTATCGGTCAAGACGAAGTCTGCCGGGCCCACTAGTTAATTACATATCATACCATTAACACTATGTTAATATATATAAATAACATATCACGTTGTTTTTTCGCAACGGGCGAAATTATAGAACCGATTTGAAGTCAATTTTTGACAATGTGTGCAGTTTCATCCATCAGCAAAGATAGGATATTTTATATCTCATAATTGCTATATTATTTTACTGAAAATTATTTGTTCATTAAAAGAGTTAAGATTATGTTAATTCGAAAATATAATAATTCGTTTAATAGTATAATAATTACCAATCTTACTTGAAATCGCGTTCATTGAGAAATAGGGGCGACTTGGGTCGGCCAAATTATGTGCTTGCGTAGAGTAAAATGAAATCGCTGCAGGCCTACCCACCCCACCTAATGGCATTTGTGCCACTAACGCTAAAAACAGATACTTTTATAGTTATAGGTTGGAACGCGTTAAGCGCGTAATATTTATATTAGTTTGTTACTCTTTATGTGATCACCGATTTCATTAATTTAAAGGAATAAATAAATTACAAAAATAAGTCTACGCCGAACTTTCAATGTGTATTCAATTCTTGTTTACTATGTGTATGTTCGGACGTCACTCTAAACCAGCAGAATTTATATTGATAATGTGTTTAACTAAAGCTCGGTGACAAAATTAAAAAATTACACATTTGATGCTGAACTGCGCGCAGAAAGTATCGAAAGAAAGCTAGACTAGGATTAACTGCAAGAATACTTACGTATAGCGCTTAATGCAGATCCATAAGATGAAAAGTGTGGCTCTAGAAAAATAAGGATCCTCTAAATGCGCGAATTAATCCTTAATGTGTTAAATTTACATTTAATTGGCTTATTCCTTTGAATTTAATAATAAATAAACTTACGTTGCTCATCTAGTGATTCCGTATTAACGTGACTTGTCGCATTTGGTTTAACGACGACTAGAGACGTCAAAGGTGTCACGAACTCGTACTGAAAAGGAGAAAACCACATGAAATCTAGTAGAATAGTACTTTCTTTGGTTCTTGTTTTTGATTGATTTATGGAATAATTTATGAAATTTAATTACTTATTTTCAATGCTTACTAATTGACCCTGGCAAAAGTTGACCTGCTATATGGAGTTTCTACACTCACTATAAAAAAATAGAGTATGTGAGTGAGTGTTAGAAAGGTGAATATATAATTTGCAAAAACATAAAAACATATATATATTTGGCGTGAACAGCCGGTATCACTTAAGTGTATAAAAAGTAGATTTTGACCGATTCTCTCAATAAAATTTCATAATTATTGATTTAGTAGTTTGAAGGACTTTGGAAAAGAAACATCATGACAGGAGAATTATATATATAAGAAATAGAATTTGACATAGTACACGAGAATAGATCAATTTATGAAGCTATATAGAGAAACAGACCTGCAAAGCAATTTTCAACGCTCTTTTCTCTGGGCCTGTCTCCGACTTGTCTTCTCCGTCGACGGCGTCCTTTTCATCCAACAGTTGCTTAATAGTGAGATACGCCCACAGTCGCTCTAGCGGCATGTATTCCTGTTTAACTTTGCTCACTGGGATCTTCGGTGAAATCGAGTATTTTTTCTGCAACATTTGCCGTACTTCGTAAGTCTAAGTACTTCTCTTTTTTTATCAAATCACATCTGTTTAACTGTGTATATGTATATGTGTATTAGTAATAATAGCGACATCGCCTATTGAGAATTGGGAAAGAAGCGTACGGAAAAGTTTCTCTAATGTTTTCCTAGGATACGAAGGCAGGATCTCCGGCACAACACGTAGCCACGGTGACAGATGCCTCAGGATAAATATTATATAAGGACACATTTATTGTTGTTATTTTATAATTTTGCAAAAATCTGAATTACCATTATATTTTAAGTTTTTTATCTTCACATGCGAAAAAAAATTGTGAATTGTTTAAATGAATAGTATAATAAAATAAATAGTACTATCGGACCACCAAACATAGTATTTTTACCAACCTTGCCGTGCCCATCATCGACGGCACAAAAACCGGTTACTTGAGGCTCGATCTCTTGTGCATTATTGTCTACTCTGCCAGCTACCACTATTTCTGATCCTGCATACACCGTACGGAATTTGCTGCGGGTTACTGATCCTTCCTTCACCTGTTTAAAACATTTGAAAAAGTAATTAAATAAAGAGCTATTCGACCCATTATTCACAGGTGAGTTATTTATTGCGCCAGAGATTTAAATAGTGATAGAGCTAATATACACTGAGTATTAGTTCCACATAAATCATAAAACTAAGCTGATAGCCTCCCGAGATATTTTTTTGGCAGGGCTAGTTCCTGCCGGCTGCTCTAACGAGTCGCGACAGCCCGAGCCGAAGTTCGTTTCTCGCAAGAGACGCCCCTGCACAATTCGTGACTAAATTTAATTCATGATCGTGTTAAGCTGTAAAGATCATATAGTCGGCTGCAATTAGCAATTCCAAAAAAAAGTCATGTCAAATCTTGTCGAATTCTTTAAAATCATACAATACATAGATGAAGGAATGAACAATAATATATTGTGACAACAGCTTTCAAAAGTCAAGCCATGTAAATAAATAACTAATTGGATTGAAATTCTTTTAAAATAAAATTAAAATTAATGAAATTCAAATATACTATGACAACACATTAATATTGATTAATGACAGACAAAATTGGAAAGACGTAACTACTTGCTAGCAGCTGCGTTCATCAAATGAAGTGAATTATTAGATAAGATAACTAATTGATCAGCATATTGTATTGTCAATTGTTTGTTATACTTTTACGCCTTCATCGTTCCTCTGGTTACAATTTAGACTACTATTAAGCCATGAACGTTATCCATTTGTAAGGCTAAATAATTCCTATCACATAAGTAGTGACACTAATTGTGAACCCATTGACAAATCAAACACCAGTTGCCTTACCTGTTCCTTTGGATAGGTGAAGTGAACGTTGGAGAGCAGCGGCGATGACACCTGCTGGTAGAAATCGCGTAGCTGTAGCGCGGCATCAGCAGCCTCGTAGATATGTCGCATAAACCCGTCATTGCGTAGCGAGATCTTGCGAAGGAATGTTCGGTCCGCATCTTCCCCTATACATTTAACATAATTACTTATGATACGGCAGACAAGACCACCGCGCCGCAACGCGTGTTATCTACTTTTAGCAGCTTAAGCAATGTTAAAGACTCGCACGGTCACTGTACATAGACCATATACATACAAGTTTCGTTCGCATATCTTAAATAAAATCCTGAGACAACAACATCCCGATATACGTTCCCTAAGAAAAATAATCACAGATAAAGGTGTATTAATTCCATGTTCCAGTTAGTTTGTTGATAATTGAACCAATGTTACGTAGGAGACTTGTAGGACAATTGACTTATCAAAAATGCTAGTGTTGTATTACTCACCAAAAGCAAGAGCAAAAATCGGAGCTTTCTTTTCGCCGTAGTTCTTCTCGGAAATGTGATTTAAGATGCGCACAGTGTTAGTCTCTCCTTCAGTCGGATCTCCGTCAGTCAGGAAGATTATTATTGGTTCCCATTCTGAATCACATAGAGTTCGATTAAAATACACTAGTAGAATATTGGAGATCCAAGGGCGAGGCCTATGTCAAGAAGTGGACGTCTTGCGGCTGAAATTATGATGATGATGAGTAGAATAGTCTACAATGGCAATAAAAAAAATCATTCTCTCTCTCACGAATTACAAATCCACTCAATACATGGTATAATAGACACATATGAATTGGTTTTAAATTAAATTTAACATCGCGATTTCATATTATTGTAATTACAAATTTTTATGAAATTTCTTTCTTAGATTACAAAACTTGGATGTTTCATCCTCACCAAAGTCAGATTTCTTGCTTCGGCTTATCATATGTGGTGATGTAATGAGGTGAAGAAGATCATTAAGATGAATTGAGAATTTACCATTTTTCAAGTCACTCTGCTCTGTCAATGCTTGGCTTGTTTCGGCTGCTGAAGCAGTAGAAGTATTTGTTGTTGATAGTTCAACGTTCCATTGAACTCCTTTACGAATAAGATCTATGGCTACGCTCAACGCACTGTGAATATTGGTACCTAAAAACGTTTCGATATCTTGTATTAAACAACTACTACAATAAATGAAATAAGTAACTATTTTATGATATTATGTCTATTTAGACCTTCTAAATTTTTTTATAGTGTAGCGGAGCAGGTGGGCTTCCAATATGGTTAGAGAACATTGCCGCCCATGAACAACCGCGCCATAGTACGCGCATTGGTTGTGTGAACTTTTAAGGGCCTCCGATATCCTCATTCAAGCTGCATAACACAGCACAAGTACCGTTTCACACTGAGTAATCTGTGAGCCCGTTGTATCACGTCGGACGAGCCGGCCCAATTTGTGCGTCAGCATATGCTTCAGCATGGCTCTCCCACGGGTGAGACAGTATTACACACTCGCCCGGTTACTGTCAAACTCTTCCAGAGACCGAATAAATTATAAATTAAATTATAATTTATAATTGTATGGACCGGGTTTCGAACCCGGTACCTCTGGCTTCATGGTAGACCTTACGACTTAGACTTTTCATACGATCATCAGAATATTGCCAATGTATCTTTGATATTATATATGTATATAATGAATATTTATCTTGTAAAAAATGAATTAAGTTAACCATCATGATCAAATATATTTTCATTACCTCCATAGGCCTGCAGTCTTGATATAATAACTTTAGCCTTTACTATATTTTCGGGCGTTGCGAGCGACGGGGGAACCAAAACTGTGTTCTGGCGGCGAGAGTTGTAGCTCCAGTTATTATGTCTGTTCGTATCAGGTTTATCGGCTTCATTAAGGTTATGCACCTAAAAAAAATGGTATTTACAATCTTTAAACACGATTTAAACATGCCTCAGAAAAACAAATCTCTAAAAAAACCTTGCTACAATTTTTTATCTATCCCAGAATCAGTAAGTATTACTAATGCATTATTAGCAGCTTTGCATAATTGTATAATTGCAATTTTTATCAAGAGCAATAAATAGCATAGTCCGTTTTGCCAGTAAGTCAAATAAAAAACATTTTTTCTCTAAAATATAACAACTATTATCTTTTGGTATGTGGTAAAACGGTTACCAAACATTTAAAAATGAAGATGAGAGTTAACTGTAAAATAAAACCCCCTTACAAAAATAACAAGCTGTAAGTAATAAGTATTGATTTCTCACAAAATAACAAAATTTAGCCAAAGAATAATGCTAACGCACTAATCGGTCAATCTCGTCCGATGTGATACCACGGGCTTACAGTATACTAGCGTAAAATACGTGTACATACTGTGTTTCGTTAAGTGACTGGGGATATTGGATTTAAAACCGCTGGTGGCACAACCAAAGTGTGGATTGTACTTCGATTGTATGTACAACCGGTTTGTGTACATGGTTGCGGTAATTTCTTAGCATAGGGAAGGCCCGCTTGCTCCGTTCCCCACTATGCCATAAAAAATACAGTCTGACTACATCCTATGGATATTGAATCCGTTCACAAAAATCAAGATGTTGATACAAAAATTCTTACCGTGACTTCAGAGTTGAATTCAACGATACTAAAGTAGTCACCAGGATTCAATTTACTGATGATAGTCTGCATGGCTTCTCGAAGCTGTTCTACTTTACGACCCATCATTGATCCCGACGTATCCAAGACAAATACGGCATGTTTCTTCAAAGGTTTAAGAGAAGTTGGTACTAAGAAATGAACGAAGTAACCGTCATTGACCTGAAAAATATTTCACTTTTAATTTTAAGAAAACTTCAGAATACCAGCCAAATATACATGTCTGAGTAATATCAAATATGCAACATTATATATTTGTATGAGTATAAATGAGTTACAGTCATAATAATTGTGATAACATGGTGTAGTCCTCTTACCAAAATATCTTTTTGATTTGTGTGATCAACGTCATATTGTACGACAAATTGTCCAATGGTGCCTTCCTGTTTGTATTCGTCGTCCTGACGTAAATAATAAGGCTTCTGTGATGCCGATTCTTTAGATTTCGTCTGTAAAACAAATGGTATTAAGGTTCAAACATATTTCCATCAAGTGGACTTATATAAATATTTTTTTTTTTGTAAATAGTAGTTTGAATCGACAATTACTTACCAAATATATATCAATAAGTCTTCTCTGTTCCTGCATGTCTGGCTTGAACGTAATTGTTGCTTCTCTGTCATCGTGGCCTCTATCAATGCCAGCAATCGGGTTTTCTATGAAAATTTAAAAGCTTTGTAATATACCAACAAAACTGGATAGAGATTTATAAAGATAATTCCACCAAGAGCTAAACTTTTAAGCGGTTGTACGCTATAAAGTAAAATCGACTAGCCGAAAATATTGGTTACTTATATGATCTGTAAGAATAGATACTATGCCTATTCTATGCCTATTATGAAAACCAAAACACTCACGGACATCTGCTTCGGTGGCATCCACCTCATTTCCGGTTCTCACTTCAGGCACTCTCAAAATTGTTATCTTCTCACTCTCTTTAATATGTACGATGACTTTTAAGTTTGGCACTATTGCTCCAGGGTGTAAGTTAATGGCGTGATTGTAGACACCGTTGCAACGAACGAGTAACGCTTCGTAAATAAGATTGAAAATTGCTGTGCTGTTTGGTTCGACGTTAGAAGCGACTAAAAACTGATTTGAATCACGAGCTCTAGAAAATACTTTCATATCTTAAAACAAGAGACTTTTCTCACAAATTATGGTTATTCATAAAATTTAAATTAAATAAGAATCTCGCTATTTTTAATTTCAGCAATACTTATCCAATACTATAATCATATTTAAAACTGACTAAAAAGGCACATCTACCAAAATATTTTAAAGGTATTTTTAATTATTTCAAAACTTACTTGGCAGAGACGTGCGCGGCACCAATACCTTGGGACACAGCTTGGTTATAAATATTTTTGGCTTCTTCCTTCTCTTTGATATATGCCTTATAAGACTTTCCACCTAATGTCCTGAAAGAAGAATTAAGCATGTTGAGTTAGCATAACCTCGAATATTCATAATTAGGTTTAATTATTAGGAATTTTAAAGTTCCTTCCTGATAGACTTTACTTATGTAAGTGTTCATTACGTAATGTACAATTGACATTTTAATGAATTAATTGTATCAAGCTCCTTGGTTGAAGTTATATCATAAGTTTATAAATAAATTAAGACATAGTATAATGCATACATGGTAAATCCGCTGATAAAAGCCGTCTCTGGTAGAAGCACGCGGAATACGGCCTCCTGCGATCGCTTGGCGGGGTTGCGTACAGTGGTCACTACAGTTGTTCTTGCATATCGCAACGAAATCTCGGACTGCACCCGCATTTCAGTCAATTTTATTGGAACAAGCGATTCTTCGGTTCTATACTCTGATTCTGGAGTTGGAGTTATAGTAACCTGCTGAATTAACGAACATATTCGTATACTACAGTATTTTACAAATACTATGGCCACAGCGATTCTTGAAAATATAGAATCTGATATAAAAAACCATGTATCCTTTATTTGGTCATATAATTTAATAGGGTCGCAGTAGAGACACAACCTACAAGAACTAATTTGAGTTGAATTTACAATTTGTCTACGTTATTTAGGATTAAAGAAATGGATGACGTCTACAACAACTCCATAACAAAAATATCTTAAGGAAAAGATACATAATTTTTTTATGTAAAATAGCGAACAACGGAGAAGGTGTGTCTCCTGTATGGTAAGAGAACACCGCCGCCCATGGCACAGTCCGCGCATTTGTTTTTTTAAGCCAATTAACCGGCATTTTTGAGGGCCTCCGATATCCTTACTTACTCAGCAAAACACAGTACAAGTACCATTTCACGTTGAGTATTCTGTGTGGCTGTGGTATCACTTCGGACGAGCCGGCCCAATTAGTGCCTCAGCATGGCTCCCCTACGGTTGGTAAAATTTAAATAGTTATAACTATTATACCTTCTCTGCAAAGTAGTACCTACCTCGTCATTCCGGGTGACCACAATTGTATCCTCGGTGGAGACAGCAGCACTAGTCACGAAAGTTATGAATGCGCTAATACACAGAAGTGTCCAGACAACGCGTTGTTTCTCCATGACTGGAGATGTATGCTGCGAATGGGAAAAACATCACTCAAACAGGATATATTCATTCCTAAACTTAGTATTTAATGCCATTACATATAACTTATTTAATAAGTGACAAAGTTTTTGTAAGTAATTTAAATAGATATTCATACATTTTTATGCTTTTAAAATATTTTTAAGCAAACTAATAACATTGCCCTGACTAAGAACAAGTTTCGTAAAAAGACACAATTCTGTTTTTTTTGTGAACTTATTTAATTAATGTTTACTTTAACATTATAATGAAACAGCATATATCTGTAAACATGCATTTTATCAATAAATTAATAATAATTGTTTGCTTTTAATCAGTTTTGTGATATAGAGGGCCGTGATCTTTGGCTTCGATGTTTCTAAGAAAAAATACATTTATCCTCAAATTGCTTGTTGATTCGACACAGAAAACCGGTTGTGATGTTACAGCAAGAAAACAACATTAACATAGGGATGCCTGCCGTTATACTGTTTAAAGTAAGTAGATACATGGATACCTATATGATTTAGAAATAGTCACTTCGAAACTATAATAAGCTAACAATATGCATTAAATAATGAAATGAATTGGTCAATAAATATATATTTAGTATGTCCATTTCTCCATACGCGTAAATAACTATATCGGCAGAATTATACGAAAATTGATACAAAATGTAGTTTTTTGTTTCTATAAGACGTCAGTGAAGGCTCTTTAGAGAATACAGTTATTTACAACACGCCTTACGTGAACCATTCTACATATAATATTTGAAGGTAAAGTTTATATTAAAATAAATATGTAATAAGTAATAATAAGTATGCGTGTTAAAATATAATGGAATATTATTCTGAATTAAGGGTTTTATAATTACTGGACTCATAGTGAAAAAAATATAAATTCCAATCAGTTTTTAGTTCATCGAAACGACAACATAAGAAAACCAGTCATATACATCATAAGGATGTACAAGAATGGGTCATTTTCGATGTTTACCATGATCCGTTGTGAAACAATCGTAGGAATTTGTAACCTAATTCTACTTTGTTGCTCACTACATATTTTAAAAAGTCCACATTGTTTTTTAATAGAAATAATCACTTGGAGTTAGGAAGTCTAAACATAAGCTAAGTAATTTTTACAGTTATATGAATTAATAACGTACAGATATTTGCTTACCGATTTGTTTTGTCACTCAACTAGATGATTGCATCAATTGTAAAATATTCCTTAGGTAATAAATAAGCTACACGAAGCGGACGTGTTCGCGGCTCGGCGGCGCTCGCAAAACTCGTTACTCTATCACGTTTTCTTATATATGCAGTTTCTACATGCCCAATAAAACAAACACTCAGGTCTCACAGCGTTTGTATTACTAGAGGACCCACAGATTCTATTAATAATTTAGTGCGGCAATATATTATATTAGACAAAAATTATTACGTGATTTTGTTATTTAATAAAATACAATATGTACAAATCGTTTTCAAAAAAGGAGTAAGAATAAAGAATTATTCTAATAGGATCAGATTCGATAGTTTTTTTTAATATACGTATATATTTAAGATAGGTACAGAATAATGAAATGTAAAATTATTAAATAAAATACAGATATATGTAAGAATATATATCCGTGTGGTTACCGGAGCAGAATAGTACCACTCCCAGTCTTCCTAATGGGATGTCGTAAGAGGCGACTAAAGGACACTT